>OY744563.1:381632-504212 GCA_963556235.1 Cryptophagus acutangulus
GTCTACGATTCGAAAATGTTTACATTTATTCTAAATCGTTATATCAACCTAAATATGAGCTGCTGCGTCAAATTATTGCAAAAATACCTGAGATTCAATATTATGATTACAGTGACAACTCAAAAATAATAGAACCTACTGAAGCGAAATCAAATTCTATATTTATATTTGACGATGTTGCATGTGATAAACAAGATAATATTCGCGCATATTTTAGTATGGGTAGACATAAGGATGTTGATTGTTTCTATCTTTGTCAGACATATACTAGAATTCCAAAGCATTTAATACGTGATAATGCGAATGTGCTGATTATTTTTAAACAGGATGGAATGAATTTGAAACATATTTATGATGATCATGTAAACACCGATATGTCGTATGAGCAATTTCACCAAATATGTTTGGAATGTTGGAAAGAAAAGCATGGAGTATTGGTAATCTGTAAGGATGAAGATATAAAGGATGGACGATATCGAAAAGGATTTGATAAATTTATATATATATAAGTGTTTTAAATAATACTAGTATAGTCATCATGTTACCTGTACCTGTTCAAAGTAAAACATTAAAACAAAAAATTATCAATGCATCAAATGTTATACGAAAAAAATATTTAATGTTAAAATTAAATAAAACTGAAAATGATGAATATATTAACAATCTACTTATAAATCCATTAACAAAACCATTAATCAAAATTGAAAAAATTACATCTGAACTACTTGAAACAAAAAACAAGATAAAAAATAATTTTATAGCAAAAGAAGAACCCATGAAAAAAGATGTAAAAAAAGTCGAGTTTCTGAAAACTGACTTAATTGGTGAATCATCAAGAAACAGTGAAAATGAAATAGATAATAACGATGATGCAGATGAAGATAGAAGAAGTGATGATCTCAATGACACAGTTTTTGATGAGTCGCTTATAAAAGAACCTTTATCCCAAAAAGCGTTGATGGAATATTTGGACCAATACCCTAATTTTACTAAAAGATACATTGGAAAGTTTTTTGCTGGAGATTCAACAATTGATCGATTATATGGAATTAAGTATAATTCAGAACTGAGCGTTTTTACATTGGGTTCTAAGAAAATAGACTTTGACAAAAACAGTGATATTATTATTGATGATAAGTATACTTTTCCCGGTACTGAAGGATTATACAACCAAATTTTTCTAAAAGAACCCAATGACTATACTTCAGACGATGAGAAAAATTATAATAAAATTTTAAATATTACGAGTTTGCCTTATGTGAAATATGATCGCACTCAACCGCTTAAGCGTTCCACATCACGAAAACAAATACACATAAAAAAAGTTATGTCTAAAACTTTTATTGGAGGTAAAGGAATGTCAATGATGTCAGCCAATGATGACAAAATTGAATATGTTTATTGGGATGATATAAATGAACTTATTGATCGTTTACGATTACTAATAGCATCTCAGTCGGCAGGTAATACCGCACATAATAACGAAATTAACTCTATATTGGAAGAGTTACATGAAGTTGGGGTTATTTAAAAAATGAGTGTTGACAAGTTTGGACTTTCTTTCAAACGTAAAGATAAAAGTAGTGAAAATGCGGGGTTGCAATATAAAAAACAAATTGCTAATACTGAAGATGGGGATTTTGACTTTGAAAATCACAAACTGTGTAATATAAATTCACCCGTTAATATCCTCGATGCAACAAACAAACAATATTTGGATGAAAAAATCCAAACAGTGTTGGATAATAGCAATGTAAAACATAAAAACCAACAAAGGATAATCAACAACGTTATTGTTGATTTAAATAAATCAATGTCTGAATCTCTAGCAAATGTAAAAAAAAAAAATTTCCAAAAATTTAATGACGTGGAAATATCTAATCAAACGCACTTAGATAAATATACTAATGAAATCAATGAAACAATTAAAAAAAAACTGAATCTTTTTAAATCTGAATTTAATAAAACCGATATTAAATATATTCAAGAAGAAATTACTAAAGCATTAGATTATTTTTCTATCCAAAACCAAACGTTGAAGAAAACAATTAAAAATAATTATACTGAAAATCGCACAACTATTTAAGCAACCAATAGAATGGCCGCATTTATGCTTGTTGCTATAGTTACAATTGATCAACATCAATATTTTTTGGAAATATTTTGGAAATATTTAAAATATTTCCGATGTCACAATGAAAGGTGTTGTCAAAATAAAATTTATTGCAAAAATTGGTAACATTAAATGAATCCAACAAATATATCAGAAAAACTAATTAAAATTAAAAACACAGTGATTGTAAGTAGTTTGTTGTTGGTTTCCAACGGAAGCAGAAGTGGAAGTCGAGTAAGATAGATGAAAAACTAAGATAGATGTAGAATGTAAATATCTAGTAGTAAAATGTCATTATAATTTATTAAATATTTTATAAAATATAACATCAATTAAGAGTTGTGCGATTTTCTTACCGAATACCATTCGTACAAAAATTAATTCCGAAATTTTTTTATCGCTTACACTCATGCATTAGTTAGCGTGAGGAAATCTGCCCTCGTCTGCGACTCGGGCAGATTTCCACGCCAACTAATGCATTCGTGAGCTTAAAAAAAATTTCTGGAAATAATTTGTGCACTTATGGTATTACATGTGAAAATCGCACAACTATTTAAGCAACCAATAGAATGGCCGCATTTATGCTTGTTGCTATAGTTACAATTGATCAACATCAATATTTTTTGGAAATATTTTGGAAATATTTAAAATATTTCCGATGTCACAATGAAAGGTGTTGTCAAAATTAATTTATTGGAAAAATTGGTAACATTAAATGAATCCAACAAATATATCAGAAAAACTAATTAAATTTAAAAACACAGTGATTGTAAGTAGTTTGTTGTTGGTTTCCAACGGAAGCAGAAGTGGAAGTCGAGTAAGATAGATGAAAAACTAAGATAGATGTAGAATGGAAATATCTAGTAGTAAAATGTCATTATAATTTATTAAATATTTTATAAAATATAACATCAATTAAGAGTTGTGCGATTTTCTTACCGAATACCATTCGTACAAAAATTAATTCCGAAATTTTTTTTTCGCTTACACTCATGCATTAGTTAGCGTGAGGAAATCTGCCCTCGTCTGCGACTCGGGCAGATTTCCACGCCAACTAATGCATTCGTGAGCTTAAAAAAATTTTCTGGAAATAATTTGTGCACTTATGGTATTACATGTGAAAATTTTAATGATATAGCAAAAGTAATCAATATAACAAACGATTTAGATAATAAAGTGATTTATTTACAAAACTCTATAATAGAATTACAAACACAATATAAATCATCTGCAAATGTATTAAATCAAGTTCAAAAGTTGACCCAAAGAATTGAAAAAGTTGAGAATGATTTACCTGTTGTACCAAAAAGAAGAATATAACCCAAACAATCTATAAAATCAATTTAGAAATCATTTCATTCCAAATGGTGAACAAACCTAGTGCCAAAGAGTTGGTTGTGAACGAGTTACACAAACCTGCAAGAAAAACATTTAAGAGACGTCGTACTATAATTAAAGGTTTTGATGACTTATGGCAAGCCGATCTAGCTGAAGTTACCAACTTTGCAAAAGAAAATAAAGGGTTTAAATACATTTTAGTTGTAATAGATTGTTTTTCGAAATATGTGTGGTGTAGACCTATAAAAATGAAATCAGCCAACTATGTAACAAAAGCTTTAGAAGATATTATATACACATCAAATCGTACACCCAAAAACTTACAAACCGATCAAGGAAAAGAATTCTACAATTATCAATTTGAAGCTCTTATGAAAAAGAATAATATAAATCATTACCATACATTTTCCATCATGAAAGCCGCAATAGTAGAACGTGTAATAAGAACATTAAAGGAAAAATTATATCGTATGTTTAGTTTAAACGGAAGTTATAAATGGTTATCTATTTTATACGATTTGGTAAATAAATATAACAACACCATTCATCGAACGATTAAAATGAAACCAAATAAAGTTTCCAAGGAGAATGAATCAGAAATTTTGAAAAAATCATATAATCATTTAAAAATTGCCAACAAATATAAATTTAAGGTTGGTGATGTTGTACGTATAAGTAAATCGAAACATGTGTTTGATAAAGGATATACCCCTAATTGGACCACGGAATTATTCAAAATTATGAAAATACGAATAACGAATCCTATAACATATTTATTAGAAGATCTTCATGGTACACCTATAAGTGGCGGATTTTATGAAGTTGAATTACAGAAAACTCAACAGTCAGATATTTATTTAATTGAAAAAGTATTACGAAAAAAGGGTGATAAACTATATGTTAAATGGTTGGGTTTCGATAAAACACGCAATAGTTGGATTAAAAATACGGATGTTCAATAAATTTAATCATTTCTATGTATATAGATTTGCATACATATATTTATGAAGAAATTGTCAATAAAATTGGGAGGAGCGTCATTTGATTTTAGAAATATAAATATGAATACACACATTTTTACAATTTAGTTGTAATTTCATTGCATTGAGTTTAAAATGGGTAAAGACCTAGAAAAAATGAGGCAAAAAAAGAATAAGTGTATTGTAAAAGATAAGTTAAGTTCGAAGAAATTAAAAAACATTAATCAACAAGAAGAAAAACCAAATAAGATCGAAAATTCAACAACACTTTGTTTTGATCAGACAGAGGTGGACAATGTTATTAATAATTTTTTTCAAGATGTCTCATATAAAACAAACGCATTGCAAACTCCATTGGTAACAAATTCGATTTTGATAAACCAATCTACTTATAAATTATCAAGTGCAACAACAAAACTAAATTTAGTTTTAAACATAGGAATAATTACAGAAAAAGATTTTCGTCCGGTTATTCAATTAGAAGACATAAACACAAAAAAAAGTATTACATTTGATTCTTTTGATTGGTGGGACATTGTAAAGTGTTTAAAACGTGTTCAATCCGAATATTTCAACTTCCATTGGTATGAGAATGATTCAAGTGATTCAAGAAAATTTTCCATTGAATACAATAATTACAAGATCGAGGGGTGTTTTAGTGAAGGAAAAAAAGTGGTTAAAATTATAAATTCAGAACAGAACTCAATATTATTAGATGAGTCTAACATTCAGGATATATTTAAATTTAAACATGTTTTAAATTTAAAACTACGATTATATACAAATTTGCGGTTCAAAGATTTTTACAATGAAATATTAAATATTATTTTTAATACAATAAATTCATTTTCTACGCAGAATGTTAATTGTGTAGATCATTGTTATATTTTAGATTTCATAAATGTTCTTTGTAATATAAATAACAATTTTGAATCCTTATGTGTGTTAGAATATGTGAAATTTTATCCAGAAAAAGTTATAGATGATTTTGTAAACAAATATGTGTATAATTAATTTATATATCAAACAATTTTTGTATTTAGTCATTTGTTATCTAAAATTATGTATGTATTGACATATGAAATCTTCATTAATTATGTATATAATTTATTTTTTATATTGATCAATAAATCAGAATGAATTCTGTCAGTAGTGTAAGTAAAAATCATGTTTCCTTTAACACAAGTCAAAATAAAATGTACCCAATGGTTCAATGGTCGTTTGTTTGTCAAGCAGCACGAAGAGGACCTTGGGAAGAAATTGCAAGGGATCACGAAAGATTTAGACATCGAATTGCAGATGTCGAAGAAAAAACAAAATCAGTTTTTAATACTGATCACCGTCAGAAAATATTCGAAGAACGCTTTGTGTTAAATGTAATAAATTAAATGTAAACATAACTAGTTTTTAATATAAATAATTAAAATAAATGTTTTAAGTAAATCTCAAATAAACTGTTTTTTATTTTACAAACATATTATCAGTTTAAATATTTTATTTATCAGGTTGATAATGAAACCATAGGATGAAGTAAACCAAATTCCGTGTTTGTTAAAAAAATGTGGTTTTCCTCATTTTACTATTATGTCGTAATATTATTTCTTTATCAATATTTTTAATGTTGAAAAATCATTCAAAATGTCTATTGCAAAGAGTTACACCTCAGAATTGAATAGTTGCAAATCTTTACTAGTTTTGGGTTTAACAAATACTTCTGGGGTTTGGCTTTCAAAAACTAACTTTAGTCAATTTTTCAATACAAGTGAAGAAACAGAAATTGATTATCAATTAAAATTTATTGAAAAAATTAAACATATTGAATTAGTATATTTTAACTCAAACGTTTTCAATTATCAAATAAAATCATCAAATATTTGTGCAAGTGAAATCAACAGTGAAACTTTAGAACAAGAAATAATCCAGCGCATTAAAGAATTTTTACATTTGATAAACGTAAATTTTACATTAATTATATTAAATGGTGACGATTTTGCAAATAAAATTTATAACATATTAGATAATTTTAATAAAATATGTGTATTACGGAAAATTCATAGAATGAAACAAATTTATCTAAAAAATAAGTGGTTTGGAAAAAATCGTTCAGTTTGGTAATTTGTCGGTGTGTGGTTAAGCGTTTTAGTATAAAAACCAACGATTCAAAACTTATAATTCATCATTAGTGTTCGTTTTGTTAGTGAAAACATATCAGTGGTAGTTTTTACAAAAAGTG
Organism: Cryptophagus acutangulus; assembly: GCA_963556235.1. NCBI lineage: Eukaryota > Metazoa > Arthropoda > Insecta > Coleoptera > Cryptophagidae > Cryptophagus > Cryptophagus acutangulus. The sequence goes on from OY744563.1 coordinate 388,297, forward strand.
AAGAAAAAGACAAATAATTTATTACAAAAATAATTGTGAGTTTAGTTACCAGTTCCAGTTCATCTCATCACTTCGCCTTCACTAATTTAACAAAACGTAAGTTCAATTCAATTTAGTAACGCTTTTGTAATTGAGTTTAATTTTTTGAAAAAATTTTTGAACAGAAAATGAATTTCGAAGCTATTAATAATGTATCTTCATTAAAAGATATTAAGAAACTCATCGATTTAGACTTAAATAAAGAATATGTCATTTATGATATTGACATTAAAGATACTTCAGTCGGTTCTTCAATTCTTGCCGATTTGGGGCTGTTCAATGTGTGGTTGCCTCGAAGATATAACGATGTATTTACACCAGTCACCATAACCAGTTTCAAAGAAAATTATCGCGAAAAAGTTTTTCTAGAAGTCATAAAGCACAAAATCATCAAAGGAAATGTTTGTGCAATTTTAAATATTAATCAATTTTAAACAAAGGTAATATTTTTTTTTATTTTACATATACATTTTGTGATGTTAACAATTTTTTTTTTCTTATAGATGTGTACAATTAATTAGAATAGTTTGCGTTTGCTTTTTTTTTTGTTTTGCCACTTATATGAGCTCATAAATAAAATACTCTAGAAAATGGAGAAACATTTACTCAAAAGTGTTAAAACACTCTTCACTATATCTCATACTAATGAAGAATTTAAAGTTTTATATGATTTGAATTTGGAAAATATAAACATATTAGAGGTACAGATTTTAAATTGTAATGAGTCTAACAATAGAAAAAGAACTTTAGAATTTATTTTAAATCAATTATACTGTTATCAATTTAAAATAAATGAAATTTTGAATAAAAATGAAACTGCTGATGAAAATATAATCAATGCCTTACCATCAACATCGTCACAACATCATAGTCATAATCATCTAGGAGTGAAATGGAAACAGGTAAATTGTTTTTAATCTATCTATGTGTTTATTTATAATATTTTTTTATGTATTTTCTAGACAACATCCGCCTTTCAAAAGAGAATAGTTACTGGTGTGATTGTTAATTTATCACATACACTTCCAGAAGCCTTTTTAACCGAATGTTTTGAAATTTTTCAGTTTCAAATAAATAAGTTGCTACAAAAATTTAACGCCATAAAATGTAACGTTATTTTATTTGGCAACTACTGCAAAATGCAAGCGGATCAACATGAGGTAACTGATTTAAAACATTTTAATACAATGAATTATGAAATTTTTAAATATTCTGATTTAAAAGAAATTTATGAAAATATTTGTACATATCTTTTAAATGAAATGAGTGAGTTTCAAGAAAAAGATTCTGGGTGGAGTTTGAAAGAAATATTTAATTTAACAATTTGTGTTGTTCGTTACGATCCTTTGCGTGGGGGTACCTTTATACAATCACCAGAAAAAATTTGGAAATCCATTTTGAATATCAAAAATTGTGATAAAGCTTGTTTTGTTTGGTCAGTTTTAGCTGGTATATCTGGAATAAGATCATCAAAAGTTGGTGATTATCCCCAAAATTATCATGAAATACTTAATTTAAAAAACATTCAATTACCAATAAGTATAAAAGATATTTCGATATTTGAAAAACAAAATCTCGATATATCAATATCAGTTTTTGGTTATGATTACAAACAAAATACGGTTATTGGTCCTTTATATCATACAAAAGCAATGAAAAACAATCACTTAAACTTATTATTGTTAAGGCATAAAAATAAATCTCATTTTTGTTATATTATTGATTTAAATAAATTAGTAAACGGTCAAATTAATTTACATAAAGGAAAAAAAAGTATTTGTAATAGATGTTTATGTAGTTTTTCATCGGAAAGAAAATTAACTATACATTTAAACGATTGTGTGAAAGTAAAACCGCTCAAAATAATATTACCTTCACCTGACAATAAAATATTAGAATTCAAAAGTTTCAAAAAAACGTTAAAAGTTCCATTTGCTTTTTACTGTGACTTTGAATGTTTAACAGTTAATATTCAAAATTGTGAACCATCTTTAGAATCATCATTTACAAATCCTTATCAAAAACATGTTCCATAAGCTACACTTATCATTTGGTTTGTTCTTTTGATGATTCATTGTCTCAATTTAATATGTTTAGAGGAGAAAATCCATGTAAGTGGTTAATTTCGGAAATTTTAAAACATTGTTTAATGATAGATCAAATATTATCTAATAAAAAAGATATTTTACCAATGAGTGATATAGAAATTCAGTTACACAATTCAATAAACAAATGTCATTTATGCAATAATAGTTTTTCTCTTAATAATATTAAAGTTATGGATCATTGTCATATTACTGGAAAATATAGACAAACAATTTGCAATAATTGCAATTTACAATGTACGCTACCAAATTTTGTGCCAATTATTTTTCATAATCTAACTAATTACGATGGACATCTTTTAATTAATGAATTACATTTTAATGAATATCCAATATCAATATTACCTATCACAACAGAAAAATATATTTCGTTTAGTAAAAAGGTGAGTGATAAATTATATATTAGATTTTTAGACAGTATGAGATTTTTACCGTCCTCTTTAGAAAACCTAGTTCAATCATTAAATTTTAATCAGTTTAAATTTAAACTTCAATAGTTCTTGATTCATTTCACAAATTAGTAGTGATTTTTAATAAATATAAAAATCGTACACAAAGTTCTACTAAAAATAGTTTTATTTTGGCAGACTAGTTTCGATTATTTTAAATAATCATTCTCAATGCCTAAACATTTGTAACATTTTTAGGCATTGAGAATGATTATTTAAAATAATCGAAACTAGTCTGCCAAAATAAAACTATTTTTAGTAGAACTTTGTGTACGATTTTTATATTTACAGTTTAAATTTGTTAAAAATCATTTTCCCAAAGAGGAAGATTTTAAATTAATTTGTCGTAAAGGTATATTTCTTTACGATTATTTAAATTCTTTTGAAAAATTAAATGAAACAAAATTGCCTCACAAGATAGATTTTTTCAGTAAACTTAAAAATGAACACATTTTGGAGAGCGAATTTAAACATGGTGAAAAAGTTTGGTCACATTTTAATATAAAAACTCTTGGTGAATATTCAGATTTATATCTCAAACTAGATGTGTTATTGTTAAGTGATGTTTTTGAAAATTATAGAAAATTCTGTTTAGAAAAATATGAATTAGATCCTCTTCATTATTATACGGCCGCTAGTTTCTCGTGGGATGCTATGTTAAAATATACAAAAGTGGAAATGGAACTTTTAACTGATAATGATATGATTTTATTTATTGAAAAAGGTATTCGAGGAGGACTTGTTTCCTGCTCACATAGATGGGCTCGTGCCAATAATAAATATATGAAAGATTATAACAAAAACGATCCAGAATCTTACATATTATATTTTGATATTAATAACTTATATGCATTTGCAATGAGTAGTCCATTACCTGTTTAAAATTTTGAATGGGTACAGGATTTTAGGGAAGTTGAATATATTTTGAAACACTCTACACATCAATATATAAAAAATAACACGATTGAAGACACTTGCAATGACGATATTGGTTATATTTTAGAAGTAACAGTTTCTTATCCACGAAATCTTCACAAACTTCACAACGATTTACCTATTTTACCACATCATTTAGTAACAGAAAGTAAAACAAAGAAATTATCTAGTACCTTTTTATTAAGGGAAAAATATGTAATTCATTATAAAAACTTAATCCAAGCGTTAAATTTAGGTCTTAAATTAGAAAAAATACATCGTGTTTTGAAATTTAATCAATCTAGATGGCTTAAAAAATATATTGATCTAAATACAAAATTTCGATCAGAAGCTAAAACAGACTTCGAAAAAGATTTGTACAAATTAAAAAATAATATAATTTTTGGAAAAACTTTAGAAAATATTAGAAACCATAGAACTATAAAACTTGTTACTAAATGGGATGGTCGATATGGTGCAAGAAATTTAATTGCTGAACCCAACTATCATTCACACACAATTTTTAATGAACAATTAGTAGCTATTGAAATAAACAAAACCGAATTACGATTCAATAAACCAATTTATGTTGGTTTTACAATACTTGATCTATCCAAAAGCTTAGTTTTTGATTATCACTATAATTATTTTTTAAAATTGGACAATATAGAATCCATTAAATTATTATATACAGACACTGATAGTCTGATTTATCACATACAATGCAATGATTTCTATTCGAATAGTATTCGAAAAGATTGTGTGAACATTTTTGATACTAGTGACTATCATGAAAACAATATTTTTGAAATACCAAGAGTGAATAAAAAGAAAGTTGGATATATGAAAGATGAATTAAAAGGAAAAATTTTAACCGAATTTGTTGGGTTAAAAGCAAAAATGTATTCTTTTACGATCACTTTTACGATCACTTTTATTTATAAGACACCACACTATATTTATGCATACGCGCTATCTCTTAAAGACCGGATGTTGCGGTTTTGTGGTTTTGATAAAAAATTAGAAAGAGAACACAATACATTTATAAAGACCGGATGTTTACATTTTCATACCTAAATCGACATGTATTAGAAAGAGAAAGCATGAGTGACCTCCCCATAGCCTTACTACTGTATAGCTTATTTCCCTTGAGTGTCCGCTTCTCGGTCGGCTTTTATACCTAGGAAATTGAGAGCGGGACCTGCCAATGGATGATGAACGGTGTCCATAATGGCGGTGACGCACTCTTCTTTTTCGAGCCTTTTCACCCTTTCATCGATGCTTCTCATCAATTTCTACAACTCACTAGATTCCTTGTTACCGGATGAAATTTTGGAACTAATTAGTAGTTGGTTATGACCCAAACAACACTTTAGCTTGGTTATACGTGCGACATCTACCAATAAGAGAAGGGACTACATATTTGATCTTGAAAAAACGCGCGAATATAATGTGATAACATCAAAATAATTTATTTATATAAAGATTTTTTATATTTATATACCGGGTGTTTGATAAAAACCGCCGCACGCTATATTTTTGTTATTAATGGACTAATTTAGTTGAATAAAAAAATGTATGCAATGATTGTTTCTGAACTACAAAATGGATTTATTTTTCATTTTTTTTGCAATTGATTTCATGGTAAACGGATGGACAACTTTTTATTTAAGATAGAAAAGTAATTTTTATATTTTATTTTATGTTGAAAAATATTTTTCTGGATTCAAAAATGTATCACAACTTGCTTTTTTTCTAGTACTAATCAGAAAAAAATAAATTCAAAGAACTTTTTTCTTAAGTTTTTCTCAGATCAATATTGCTTTGCAATATTATTCTGATTGCAAAAATCAAATTACAATTTACGTAAATGTCACTGTCATCGTATTTTTCACTGATTGTGTATGAATTTGTATCAATATGAATATATGAATACAACCGTACAGCTGCACCAGAATTTTTACGGCACTCAAAATACACTTGCATCTTATCAGTCATGTGTTGGTAATTCATATTGGTACAAATGCATACACAATCAGTAAAAAATACGATGACAGTGACATTTATGTAAATTGTAATTTGATTTTTGTCAATTTTTTTTTGCAATCAAAATAATATTGCAAAGCAATATTGATCTGAAAAAAACTTAAGAAAAAATTTCTTTGAATGTACTTTTTTCTGATTAGTACTAGAAAAAAAAGTAAGTTGTGATACATTTTTGAATCCAGAAAAATATTTTTCAACATAAAATAAAATAAAAAAATTACTTTTCTATCTTAAATAAAAAGTTGTCCATCCGTTTACCATGAAATCAATTGCAAAAAAATTCAAAAATAAATCCATTTTGTAGTTCAGAAACAATCATTGCATAATTTTTTTTATTCGACTAAATTAGTCCATTAATAACAAAAATATAGCGTGCGGCGGTTTTTATCAAACACCCGGTATAATTATATATTCTTAAGTTGAGATTTTAATAAAGTTATCTGAGTTTCTAAATAAATAATATGTTTACTAGTTTGCTCGATAAGATTTTGATATTCTTTAAAATTGTTTTCTGCTAGTGTTGCTGTTGTTTCACTTCTATTACAAATAACTGATAGCATATTCTTTATAACGATTACATCGTTTATTAGTTGAGTCATATCGTTATAGACTTTTTGTATATTTTTATTAATATTTTGGGTTGTATTGTCTACATAATATTTATTGGTAGCATCATTTGCAGCTTCTGGATTTGCTACATTTCGTAAGAGTTTATTATTAATGTTAAAATGTTCATCATTTGTTAAACAAAATCCAACTCCAGGAGGACCGTGTGGTAGAATGCTGCCGCGTATGTCTTTATCAGTTTTATCATTTGTCCAATGATTACCAAACTTATCAACACTCTTGTTAAACAATCTTGACTTTAAATGTAACTAAACAATTAACTTAAATTGTTATTAATATATAATACCCGCTTCTCGTAACTCTTCGACTATTGATATTATTTCATTTTGATGGTTGTTGCTTTCACCTGCTTGCGATGCAATGAATAATTTTAGACGATCAACTAATTCATTTGGATCGTCCCAATATGCAGAATCTATATTAGAAGGCAATCCTTCTATTTTCAAACTTTCAGGTAACCCAAAACCTTGCGCATTTTCTAATTTCATCGATGATCTTTTTCTTTTTGATCTGCTACTTTTATCATCTTCAAATAGTTTTGATATATATTTGCGGTATTTCTCTTCTTTTGATGCGGAAATTTTACCGCTAGATTTATATTTTTGTTTATGACCGTTAGATGTTATCAATATTTCTTTGTAATTATCATAGTCATTTTCAGTAATAATATCATCATTAGGTAACTTCTTAAATAGTAACTCTTGTAGACCCTCAGAAATCCGGCAACTAAAATCCTTTACATTGATTTTACTATCGTCGAAATATATTGGGCTGTCACCAATCATTTGTGTATTGTTTACCACTCTTACACCAAAAACATGATCAAGATTTGGTGTTTCACTTTTTATCGTTGAAAGTTTTTCATATTTACTGATAATGTTTTTGTTATCATTATCCTCTTTAATGTTATTAACTTGTAATTGTTTCAATAAGTTGGTGCTTTTTGCGACTTCAACTAATTTATTTAATGGGTTGGTAACTGAACTTAATTTATAGTTCAACTCGTCATCCGACACCATTTTGCCCAATTTTAATAATCGATGTTTTATTCGAATAGCATTACTAGTTGATACAATCTTCTGCAAAATATTTTTTTTTCATTGCTTTCTACTACTGACATGTTATGACAAGTTTGATATAAAGTTGTATTTTAACTTCAAATGTGTTGAGTTGAAGGTCAAGTTGAAAGAATTATGTCAAGTTTGCTGTTAAGTTCTTTGTGTAAGTTATGTTGGAGGTCAAGTTTTAGGTTAAGTTCATACGTTTAAGTTAAGTTCAACGTCAAGTTAAACGATTTTACTTAAGTTAGATGTTAAGTTGTATGTTAAGTTCAAACATTGAAGTCAAGTTTTGCAGAAAATTAAGATGTTAGACAATTAAACTGTTTAAGTGTCAAAGCTGGAATGATTTATATATCTTTATATTCACATATTTAAAGAACTTTTTAAATATAGTTGTTATTTACTTATATCCACAAAACAATCAAATTCCTGACGATAGCGCCCCAGATTAACATCTGCATCTTTGTCCATAACAAAAAACCAAACTTGTCTTTCCAACAGAACCTACACAAGTTCTGAAATTTATCATATTTCATGTCGGTATTAACATGATCGTCATATACATGTCGTAGATTTAAATTATCTTGTTTGAAAATAATTATTAAATTTGTGTTATCTCTGATGAGATGTTTAGGGATACGACTATATGTTTGACATAAATATAAACTATCAACATCTTTGTGACGTCCCATACTAAAATACTCTCTTATATGGTTTTGTTTTTCACAAGCAACATCATCAAATATGAATATAGTATTTCTTTTAGCTTCGTTTGGGAGCATAACACATTCATTTTCCGAAAATGTAAAATATCCAATATTTTCAATTGGTTCTAATATTTTTCGCAGCAATCCATACTTAGGTTGATATAAAGATTTTGAATAAATATAAACATTTTCAAAACGAAGGCCGTTTATATGCATAAGCAAGGATATTAAAACATTCGTTTTTCCATAATTTAAAGGTCCACAAATAATACATCTTATGGTGTTTGGTAATAATTCCCCATGTTTTTTTTGTATAGACATTTTATTGTCTGCTAACAAATCGTAGTTTGCAATTATTAGCGTATCTTGTTGCTTATTGAATCGCATCTTGATTGTAACTGGTTATATACATCATTACGCAATACAAATATAATCAATTGATTAGTGAATGTTAATGGGTAAAGATGGATCGTAAGATAAAGAAAAAAACCACTAAACGCAAGACAGTCAAATAAAAAGGAATACTTAATTGGTCAATTATTAATCTTCCTTTTGAGATGCATGTACCAGGATATCAGTACTGTGGCCCCGGCACCAAATTGACAAAGCGTTTACAAAATGGGGATCCTGGTATAAATCCTCTTGATGCCTCGTGTAAGGAGCATGATATTGCATATTCACAAAACAAAGATAACCTTGCTAATCGACATAAAGCTAATAAAATATTAGTCGAAAAAGCTTGGAAGCGAATTTTTGAAAAGACGCTAATATGGGTGTGAAAGTAATTGTATGGTCTGTGGCAAATGCACTAAAAGCAAAATCTAAACTCGGTATGGGGCAGAGTTTTTCTGAAAATACAAATAAAAAATTAAATACAACATTCAAAAAGAAACAGAAAATTTTGTCTTTAAAGAAACTTATAAGCATGTCGAAAAAAGCAGTTAAAGATGCAAAAACAGCCGATTCAAAAACTGCTATTAAATGTGCATTGAATACTGTTAATGCTTTAGTAAAAAATGTTGGTGGTAAGCACAATATAAAAAAGTCAAGAATTATATCTATTCCTAAAACTGGAGGATTTTTGCCAATGCTTGTTTCTATTTTTGCGGGGTTAAGTGCGATTGGAGCACAAGCTGGAGGGGCTGCTGGTATTGCTAAAGCTGTTAACGATGCTAGTGCAGCAAAAAAGTTATTCGAAGAAAAGCAACGCCATAATAAAGCTATGGAAGCAGTAAAAGTTGGTGGTCAGGGTTTATATATGCAACCTTATAAGAAAGGCTATGGATTATATACATCATCTCCTAAAAACATCTTAAAAAATTCAAAAAACTAATTAATAAGCTACCCGATGGAGCGTTAACCAATAGTGAGCTTTACTGCTATGCAAAACAGCTTAAAATTAAACATTTTCGAGGGGTGTTTATGAGAAACGATCTGCCAAAGAAAGTTAATAAGAACGAGTGTGGGATTGTGAATTTAGATGATAAGAATAGTTCTGGTACCCATTGGGTATGCTACAGAAAGCTAGGAAGTAACGTTATATATTTTGATAGCTTTGGAAATCTTCGACCACCAGCGGAAGTTGTTAAATATCTACGAGGTAGCGTTAATTATAACTATGAAACATTTCAGAACTACAACACATTTGTGTGTGGTCACTTATGTTTAAAATTTTTATGTAATTAATTATATTAATGATAAATAAATAACAGTTGTTTGAAAATTATTTATTTGATATCCAACCACTCAACCATGTCGTTTACCCTTTCACTCTCTGGTAATGGGTCAGTGTTATCTACGAATTATTTTCCTCCGATACAGCTATCCGAAAGTGAAAATTACGAGTTAGGTTTGGTTAATTTTCAAACTTTTAATTCTATTCCGAACATAGATGTGGATCATAACAAAATGTATATCGATGACTTTATTGTTACTTTACCTGTGGGTTCGTATGAGTTAATAGATATTGCCGAATTTATAAAGAATGAAGAAGAGAGCAAAGGAATCGTTTTTGAGATGAAAGCTAATAATAATACATTAAAGTGTTTGTTAAAATGCAATCGAACTATAAACTTTACTCCTAAAGATTCAATCTATAAATTATTGGAGTTTAAAAACAATGTTTTGCCGCCAAATACTCAACATGAATCTAATCTGCCAGTTGATATTCTTAAAATTAATGCAATACGTGTAGAATGCAATATTGTCAACGGTGCATATTTAAATAATCACCAAGCACATACGTTATATAAATTTTTTCCAATTGTTCCACCTGGCTATAAAATAGTTCAAGAACCTGTAAACGTTATCTATTTACCAATGAACACACTATCAATAGATAAAATAACTCTTCAAATACTCGATCAAGATAATAATTTAGTCAATTTTAGAGGTGAAGTCATTACGGTAAGTTTGCACGTAAGAAAATTTTGGAAATGGGAATTGTTTACAAGGGAAATGATGATGTTAGCTCTCTAAAAAGAATTGTCAAAACATAATTTAAAGAAGAACAATACAAGAAGATGGTCACTCGTGCACCACAAACCAAAGCACTCACACCGGCAAACAGAGCAACATTGGAGAGTCTAAATCTTATAGTTGCACCCACCAAATCGAAGATACCGCCAGCTTAAAACAAAATTTGATTGTGCTAAAGTGAATACCAAACATTTCCGGTTGTTTTTTGTAAAGTCTTTTCGAGTTACTTTAGAGCCATCAGTACGTATTAAAAAAACAGTTGATGATGGCTAATATGCTAAATATTCATGCAAATGTAGAGTTCGATGCTTCGATTTCAAATAATGAAATTCATGCACATCATCCATATGCATCGTCTACATTTAACAACAATGATGAAATTCGTATAACAATTCAAAACCAAGATTTATATGTCACACCTAACAAATGCTGTTTGCATATTTTCGGTCGATTGTTAAAACAAGATGGTACTGCTGTAGCACACACAAAAATTATCAACAATGGATTATGTCATTTATTTGATGAAATTCGTTACGAATTGAATGGTGTAGAAATAGATAGATGTAAAAATGTTGGAATGTTTTGTTTGTTTAATTGTCGATGTACAATTAAAGGATATTTTTCTGTTAATGTAAACCAAAGTCAAAGGTTAGAAAATGCTGGATGGAAACATAAGCCTGATACTAACATACCCGATGCTGAAGGATACTTTGATGTAGTTATACCGCTTAATATGCTGTTGGGTTTTGCTGAAGATTATCTAAAAGTTATTGTTAATGTAAAGCATGAACTTATCCTTGTTAGATCAAGAACTGATTTAAATGCGATTATCCAAACAGAAGTTGAATCATTTAAGTTCATTTTAAATAAAATTGAGTGGAGTGTTCCAAATATTTCACTTGCCCACAAACATAAGGTTGAAATGTTACATTTTATTGAAAAAGATCCAACAATTTTCATGAGTTTTCGAACATGGGAGTTATATCAATATCCTATGCTTCAAACAACAGAAAAACAAATTTGGACAATAAAAACTACTACTCAGTTAGAAAAACTTCGGTTTGTTATTCTAAGTTTTCAAACTGGTCGTAAAAGTAATGCTGCAATGGATATCAGCAAGTTTGATCATTGTCGCCTGAATGATGTTAAGTTGTATTTAAATTCCCAATCATATCCATATGGAAATTTGAATTTAGACTTAGATCACAACCAATATGCTTTACTGTATGAAATGTATGTAGGATTTCAAAGTGCATATTATTTACATGAAAGCGAGCCGTTGTTAAGCAAATCTGATTTTATAAGTATTGCTCCACTAACTCTAATATATTGTTCTCAACAAAACGAATCTCTTAAGTCGGCTCCTGTTGATATCCGTTTAGAATTTGAATCAAAGGAAAGGTTTCCTCCAAATACGACGGCCTACTGTTTGATTGTACATGATCGAATCGTTGAGTATAAACCAATTAGCGGTAGAGTGCAGAAGTTAGTATAACCCTTTCTGTCAAATGATGGAGTTCCTTGCAGATTTTCAAGGTTTTATGATGAAAAATGTATTTATTGTTAAAGAAGTAGCGCTAATACCAATCGATAATCCTGAAAACATAAAAGTATTTGTGGTTAGTGCTCCAAATGACTGGTAATATTTATATTCTGACACTCCATCAAAGAACTGGCTTCTAAATTATCACCATGGTATACATTGGAAAACTGTTGGAGTTCCATACAAACATTTACACAACATGCTTTATGAGGCTATACATGGGGCTACGGTAATTTATGTAAAATGGTTAGATAAACAAAAATGGTTACAGAAGTGCGGTTTTAATAATGTTGAGAACTTTGAAAATATGGGGTGTCCAGCTTTGAAGTTGCTACAAATAGAAAAAAATAGAACTTCAAAAATGCTCTTCTGCACATGTGAATTCAAATATTAGTCATTGTGTTCATTCATATCAAATCGAAAACCCACAATTGGTCAAGCAATATTGTCTTTTTACCAAAAGAAGCAACTTGCGTTGATGTCACTTCAAGAAATTGAATGTTTACCAATAGAACTTTTGACCACATTTGCTGCTGATTGTATAGAATGTGTTTGGGAAAAATTATCAAGTAGTTTGAAGTTTAATCTAAATATTTATGGTTGTAGACGATGTTTTCAACATTATAATATAAACAATCGAGATCAAATTGATGGTCCTCCGCCGATGATACCTAACTGTTCTGAATGTGCATTAAAACAATAAAGCTGATGTGATTAAACAATATTATTAAAGTATAGTAAAAAAATGATGGTTAATTTTAAGAAAGTGGATTTAGACTATAACATGAATAAAAATCATGTTAAATTTGCCACAAACCAGAATAGAATATACCCAATGATTCACTGGTTATATGCCTATCAGGCCGCACAAAAAGGACCATGGGAAGAGTGTGTGCGAGATCGAGCAAGATTTAGAAATTGAATTGAAAATGTTGAGAAGGAAATTAAATTAATTTTCATTGTGGGTCACAGGCAAAGAATATTTGAACAACATTTTGTTTAATTTGATATATTTATATACATATTTAGAGAAATTATATTATAAATTATTACAAAATATTATTTTTTTAACAGTTTTAACATATTCAATTATATAATTAAAATTAATAATAAACTAAATAATTTACAATATTGTATTATTATTATCACCTGATTTTACATTTGTTAGTAAATAATGACCCCCAAGGTAGAGTATCAATATTATTTTCCGTAACATATCTCTTATCATCAAAAGAATTCAAAGCAATTTTGTTTTGTTTAACTGTATATACTTCATGCAGTTTTGATACGATTCGATCTTGGGTTTTATATAAACTTTCTTTTTCAAACAAACAATTTGTATAATTTTTATGGGTCAATGTATCATATCCCCTTCAACTATACATTTTGTACAAGAATAATATGCGTTGTGGCCTTTTATTGATAAAACATACGATTTAGCCGGAGCATCGCAAATTAACATTGTTTTACCATTTTACCATTCAATTCATCCTTAAATAATCCTAACACTTTTTTATTAATTCTGGGGATTTTGTACGGATTATTTTCGTCATATTCAGATGTGTCACTTTAAATCTAAACGAACTATCGGATCGTAGTGAAGATGTACAATCTTCAAAAGACATTATTCTATGTATCATATCCCCTTCAACCATACATTTTGTACAAGAATAATATGCGTTGTGGCCTTTTATTGATAAAACATACGATTTAGCCGGAGCATCGCAAATTAACATTGTTACCCGAAAATTAATTTTTTTTATTTTGTATAAAAATGCCATTATTTGTTAAATTAGTGCATTCTTTAACAAAATCATACAAAAAGTCATTAACACTTGGTTTACCAAGACCATAATAACATGCAATTAGAAAAACTTTGAATTTCAAATCCTGTATAGAATTTATGGAACATAAAACTGACCAGAAACAGCTACCTGAACTTTTTGGACAGAGGTAATCCGTCTATATTTACTGAAATGTCAATAGATGAGCTATTGATTTGATAATGTTCACAAAATTTTCCAATAGTGTTCAATATTCCAAAATAGTAATATTGACCCGAACCCATCAATTTCGCTAAAGTAGTAGAAGGGGTTTTTAAGAGAGTTCTACCATCTTTTGGAATTTTTTCAGGTGACAGATGATGGCCCTTTTCGCTTAATAAGACCAATAATTTTGATAAAGACGACAAAGTAATATTTTCGTTGATAGCCCAATAAGCTAAATCATTATTGAAATCGACATAACTTGGTGTTTTAATATCTTCTGCATGTATATTATTAATTGCATTACTCTGCATGTATTATTATTATTGATTGCACTACTGTCTGAGTCACTTTCGTTATTACCATCCGAGATATCATGAATTATATTAATACCCTTATTAATACTAGTACTATTAATATCTGGGCTAGTACTAGTTAATTCGGAATGTATATCAAGTAAGTTGTTATCAATTGACATGTCATCATGCACAATAATTTGTAATGTAATTTACTGTATCAGATACATAGTCCAGTACGTGGGGGTTTTTTGAAAGCAAAAGGTGGGGTAGTAGCAATTTTTTAGTATGTTGTTAGGCTTGGGGCCCTAATAAAAAATCCAAGTTTTCGACGTCGAGGCGCATGCGCTCAAGCCGCCATCTTAGATTTTAAGTACAAAAATTTGTTTTTTTGATAATAACTCAAAAACGGTGGCTTTCACGACAAAAAATGTTCTATACAAAGTTGACAAAATTTCTTACATTTTTTGTAAAAAATAATTTTTTGTACCACACATATGTTAGGAGTTACAGCTCCGTGAAGTTGCACTATTTGAAAAAAAATACAAAAACTTCATTTTGGTTGAGTTTTATTTTATTATTCTTATTATATATCATTATATTTTTACATAATTATAAAAAAAAACTAAAAGGCACTTGAATATTATCATTTAACAGTATTATACTTGTCGTAAACAAAGTTAAAGACTAAAAGTATATCGCATTTTTTTAAAATTTAAGAATAGTAAAATTATGATTTTAGAGCGTTACAAAAATTAATTTATACTACATTTTGGTACGTTTTGATGGTCCGGGTTGGTTATTGTCGGTTTCCTGGTCGTAGTTGTTTGTGTTCTGGTCGTAGTTTTGGTCCGTAGCCTGAAAAATGTCGTCATCCTCGTCCTCGCTTTCAATGCGGATTTCTGGCATATTTCCGCAAGATTCTTCGTTGCAGAAGCCACATACAACCGAACATTTAAGTCCAGCCTTTCGGCAGCTGCATGCCCCACCACAACCTTTTTTGCAGTTACAAGATACCGATTTTAATAAGGAATCAGGAGCTGGTTGTTCCGCCATTGTTATGGGAGTGAGCCCGTAATCGCCATGCTTCCAACCCCAGTCTTCAGGATTTTTCTCTATGTCTCTCCATTTCTGTACTTGGTGGTACGTTCTAAAGGCGTGGAATTGCGCCGCGTCTTTTGTAGGTGGCAAAGAGGCAAGATTAAATTTGCTTTTCAGCGTAGATTTGGCAAAGCGTTGGAAACGAATCTCTTCCAAACTATCTTTATCCATGTTGCCACCATATAAAGCTACAAGAAAGCAAACTCCGGCCTCGGCAATCTCCTCTGGCGTGGCATCTGGTTGGTTGAAAATTTCAATTATTTCATGAACCGTTCGGTTCTTTTCTATTAGCGTACAAAATTTAGTTTTTCCCTGATTGACTAGGGATGACGTAGTGTCACAACCACTGAAGGCATGCATGAACAGAATGTGCTTGGTTGCTTCTTCGTATTTGAGGCTACTTGCTGAATATATCCTCTCAGCACTTTTTCCTCTTCCAGGTTTACGGAAGTAGATCGAACTTTCGGCTGGTGCTAAGGCTGTCAGAAGTACTAAAAGGTCAACGTCTTCCCCGACCACAAAAACAGCATCAAATATTGATTCACTGCATAATGAAATTGCAGTGTTGACAATCAGCACATCGGCATCACCTTCAGCTTGTTTAACTTTAAATGCAGCCAGCTCAAATTTGTTCTTCAGCATTGATATAAGACGAACTTTATTTTTTTCATTGGCTAAAAATCACTCCTGCGAAACTTGCACCACCATTGTTTCATCAAAAAGGACATCGGCTGATACGTGCTTTTTTGATCGACGAAGTCTTTCTGCGGTCTTTGTATTTGTATTGCCACCATCAGTTGGATATTCATCAAAAACAACAATTGCGTGGGAACCAAAATGATCTTGCACATATCGAACATATTTGTCACAAATCGCTTCAAAGAAATCATTTCGGTGCCACACAACTTTGTGTAGGAGATATTCCCCATCAACCACATTGATCTGGTTATTCCCGAATTGAAATTCATCGGAAAGCGGTGTGAATACGGAATATAAAGATGACTTGGTTCCTTTGCGCATTCCTGCTTCCGAAAAAAGCGACAAAGGAAAGGGGGCCAGCTCGTATTTAAGGAAATCCTTTATTATCTCGTCATCGGATTTCTTAGCAATGCACATCCTTTGAAACAGCATTAGTGGGTTGATGCAAATAGTTTCTTCGTCGACTTTAATGCTGCTATTAACTGCTAGTAGTGGGATAACTTTATCTTTTCGTTTAAATTTAATTGCCTCAAAATTTTCGTACGTGTTAACCATTTTGTTTAAACCTTTTAAACCCATTTCCCTGGACAAATGACAGTTTATCGTTGCATCCCCAACAAGACCAGTGCTTATGCAAACAAGAGAATTGCTTTTGGGAAAAGGAGGATACTGAGAAAACCAATGCAACAATTTTTTTAGGTCTTGATCGTCTCGTGAGATACGTGAAGCCCTTGCATCGACATGTTGCTCGGATGTATCAAGATGAACGTCGCAATAATTCTCAACAGCTTCGCAAACATTGTGCAAAGATATCATTCCTAAAGTCCAATGAGCCAGTACACTATCGCTGATTCCTCGTCCACGAGTTAGGCCCCCAGAGCTATGCATCATTCGCATTAATGTTTGTTCGATGGTCATGTCGGACCAAATGCCTGACCAACATTTGTCAGTACGCCTAATCGTAAAAAAGCCTTCTGTCGTGAATTTTTTGTATTCAACTGGATCCATCTTGAGTTCCAAATCAAACATTCTTTGCAAATAGAGATGAGCACATTTTGCATACAAGAAATGGCCGCTTGCATGAAAATAAGGCAACATTCTTTGAACAGTATTTAGATGCAATTGCCAGTTTCCCATTCGCTCCGCTTCAATGAAATGCTTTACCAAAGTGACCATTTGAAAATACTGAATCCATAGTTTGGCTGTAGGACCATTATTTTCTAATTTTGCAAGCGCTTCTTTAAATTTTGTCGCAACATCCCTAAATGCCTTGTTTTCATCTGCCCTCAAAATTGTCGATTCGTCAAAATTGCTAAGCAATTGTTGCATAACATCACGATCTTCGTTTGTAAATTCCAATGATTCCAAAATCACATGTGCCAAAGCAAGATGACACAACATGTGAGCACGAATTGCACGGGCATATGCGTGACCAGCTAGCATTTTCTCTACACTATTCTCAGCGTAAATAGTACTGAATATATCTTTCAAGCCACTTCCGCCCATTATGTACCCAATGCCACCTGTTAAAAAAAGAACAGAATATGTTTATTATTAAAAAACGGATTACATGCAAGTTGCATATATATCCAACTTTTGCATACATTGAGCAATATTAAAAAATAGTCTATATAAAGAAGAACATTTAGTTGAATTAAAATAAGTTTTACTCACCTAAGAAGGACATGAGCAAATTAAATCCTCCAAATTCATAATGACATTTGAAAATTTAGGATTATTTGCCACGATTTCTTGAGCTTTCGCATACAGGGGCTGATCGAAGGTGACGAAGCATGTTTTTTGGTTGGACGCCTTACATTTTTCCATGGCAAAGAGCAGAGATGTATATATTGTGTCATACTGGCTTGCTGGAAAGTTTATGAATGGAAGAAACATTATCTTGGAGCGCATAAAAGACTCATTTGCTGTTGCTTCTTCCATAAAGCCGTTCCATCCAGGTAGATTTTATTTTGACCACTTGCCAAACAGCCAAAGAAAATCGTGAGAAGAAGGCACGATGTCTTTTGAAAGAGGATGATTTCCTTCTGCGTCTGTAATTTGTATAGTTTTTAAGCCTGTATTTTGATTTTTATTGAAAAATTCAAGAGGCACAGTTCCAACATCTCCAACAACCTGGGCCTTTGGAATTTGCTTTAAACGTTGAATTTCTTGACCGGGTAATACAGCATTATGAGGGGTCACACATTGGATTGCTCCCATAATGTGAACGGTATTTAAGCCATCGATAGTGTTAACGTTGTGGTCAGCATTATCAAAAACAAACTGAGAAAATGCAGTTTTGTCAATCGATCCTTCCGGACGCATAATGGCAGATGCTTCAAAAAGTATCGTTTCTGCGTAACTCGCCGCAAAACCCAACGATGACAGCAGGTTGATAAGTTTTCTTGAGCCGAATTTTTTATACAAATATGTACTAATTCCGATTAGAATCGGCGAAAAAAAAGATCTCGGTCTAGCCGCAGAGATCACAGCATGGGATAATGCTTCGCATATTCTATTCCATTTGACAAACGAACCGCGCTTTTTTTTTATAATCACTTCTTCAAAAAAAACTTTCAAAGTTTGTGGAACTACAGAATTGGCCTTATTTAAAAAATTGTCGGATGGTGGATATTTTGACATATCATAGTCCTGCGAACGGATATCTGCCAAAATAATAGCAGTTGCTTCTTTAACAACACGAAGCCGTTCTTCATCGGGATTTAACTTTTTTGTCGCATACCATTGGTCAGCTAGAAGTTTGTAACCTGTGTCCCGGAAGCAGACGACAGGCAATTGCTTATGTTTTTCAATGAGAAGTATATCTTCTTCATATTTATTCATAAGACGAGCTTTTACGGTTCTCTGATCTGGACTTATTCCCCTTCAATTTGGTCCATGAGCTCATCAAGCGAAAATTGACATTCTTCAGAATTATCGGTAAGATACGAGTAAATATATTCCATCGCTTCGTCAACATTAGTTGCAGGCCGATATCCTCTTTTTTTCCCGATGGCACTCAATTATACAGACGCTTTTGACATGACATATGATATTTTGCCTCTACTGCAACCAAGTCTTCCACATGTTGAATTCTATTTATTATTTTCCGTCCCCAGTCATCATCCCGTTCTTTAGCTGCATTTAAAATTGTAGTTTTTACTCCCAATTGTTGCACCATACAAACGAAATCTCGATGAGATGAGCGATGTCCTTTTTTTTTGTTTATTTAAAAAATCCGATGTGATTTTTTCAGTACACAGAAAGCACTGTCTTTTAAAATTAAAAGTCGGTATACTAGATCTTCGGGATGTCGACGCTACAGGAGGTTCGTTATCTTTTTTACGACAATACGCGGTGATCAGTTTTCCGTTACTATAATTTTTTCGACATGCGCCATGCACAGTTACAGAAGATAGTGTTCTCAAAATGTGCGTATGTGCGCGATTACCTCGTAACTCACTCGATTTTAAAAGTGTCTTTACACCTCTTTCCTTTACAACGACAACGTCACTTTCACTTAAAGTTTTCTCACAAATAAAGCACAAATCAACTTGGGGATTTTCCATTATAACAGCGTAACCTTCTGCTAGATAGACAATAAGCACACTGACGCATATAGACTTCGTGCACTGAACATTTATGACCCTCTCTCAATACACCTATTGCATACTAAATTGGCTTTATTATGAATGCGCGCGCGCACCTCCCTCTACCAATAATTTTCACTTTTTTAAAATAACAGAGTGTGCAAGGGGATGCGCAGCGCATTGATAACACAAACATTCTGACAAAATGGAATGGGTGAATACCTACTAGGCAGCAGCTGTGCTCTCGCTACCTGCCTATCCGTTAAGGTTCAGGGCAATCTATTAATATAAAATTAAAGTAAAGTCTTTTTAAAAATTATTTCAATATGATTTGCATTTGTTTAAATTATTTATTTTAGTTATCAACAGCCAAATAACAAAATATAATACTTTTTTTTTTCAAATAGTGCAACTTCACGGAGCTGTAACTCCTAACATATGTGTGCTACAAAAATTGTTTTTACAAAAAATGTAAGAAATTTTGTCCTCTTTAACTTTGTATAGAACATTTTTTGTCGTGAAAGCCACCATTTTTGAGTTATTATCAAAAAAACAAATTTTTGTACTTAAAATCTAAGATGGCGGCTCGAGCGTATGCGCCTCTAGGTCGAAAACTTGGATTTTTCATTAGGGCCTCAAGCCTAACAACATACTAAAAAATTGCTACTACCCCATCTTTTGCATTCAAACACCCTTTTTTGATACCCACGTACTGGACTAACAGTAAATAAACTGATACAGTAAATTACATTACAAATTAATAGTTATTTATACAACAAGTAGCAAAATGTAAGTTATTTTTTCACGAGTCGTAAATTTGTCCAACGAGGCGTCAGCCGAGTTGGACAATACGAGAAGTGAAAAAATAACTAATTTTGCTCGTGTTGTATACACTATTTTTTGCAATTTTTAATTAAAATAAAAAATATTAAATATTAGTTAATAATCAGATGAAAATCGGTTGCTTGATTCAAGCTTAATTTGTTATTAATTAGAGCAAGCATCGATAAAACAATTGAAATCGCCCTTAGGAACGAAAAATCAAACAGCTTCCTTCACATAATTCAAATCGAATAGAAGTGTTTGCTAACTCAAATTTAATGGAAATGTTGCTTATATGTTTCTGTTTAGTTAAATATTCTTACTAATTGTACAATTAATATTGTTAATAAATAAAACATTGCGGTTTTATAACTTTTTGCCACGTTTTTAGCAATTTTTAAAATAATGAAAAAAAGTAAAAAGAGTGAAAAAAAGTAGAAAAAGAGTGAAAAATAGCTATTTGTGTATTAAGAGCGCAAAGTGATACTATGTCGCGCGAGCCAGAATGTTGTCGTGCGACGCGATAGCGGAGCACGACAATCTGGCAAGAGCGACAAAAATACTTTGCGCTCGAAATACACACAAGATTTTTCCTACAATCGATTTTAAATTAAATTTTTGTTGCAAAAATGTAAAATTAATATTTTGACAACAAATAAAAATGTGATTATATCATCGGTAACCAAGAAACGCTCATTTCTAAAAACAAAAACTATTGTTTTACTGCATTGTTTTGATTTAGCGAGCGGGAAAATCAGCAAAAAGATCTAGAGCGGGAAAGTGACAACTCCTCGGAAAACGCCAACTTTTCGTTGTCAAATGGAAGCACAAAGGCTTACTTTTATATGCGATTGTAGGAAATAGCTATTTGTGTATTAAGAGCGCAAAGTGATACTTTGTCGCGCGAGCCAGAATGTTGTCGTGCGACGCGATAGCGGAGCACGACAATCTGGCGAGAGCGACAAAAACACTTTGCGCTCGAAATACACACAAGATTTTTCCTACAATCGATTTTAAATTAAATTTTTGTTGCAAAAATGTAAAATTAATATTTTGACAACAAATAAAAATGTGATTATATCATCGGTAACCAAGAAACGCTCATTTCTAAAAACAAAAACTATTGTTTTACTGCATTGTTTTGATTTAGCGAGCGGGAAAATCAGCAAAAAGATCTAGAGCGGGAAAGTGACAACTCCTCGGAAAACGCCAACTTTTCGTTGTCAAATGGAAGCACAAAGGCTTACTTTTATATGCGATTGTAGGAAAAAGTCTTTTTTTCACGCTTTTTTTAGAACAATAAAAAAAGAAGGCTGTTTCAACATTAAAAATGGCAACTAAAAAGATGTCATTTTAATCGCAAATTGAAAAAAATGTATTATTGTTGAAAATCATATTAATAAAAAAAAATCTGAAAAATCAATAATAAAAATAAGAGATATTGTTTCTTTAGACACAATTGATGGACATGCTGCACTAATTATGATTATAAAATATAAAATTAACAGCTTGGGGAAGATAATCATTTAAATTAATATTTTTTTAAATTTGAATGCATTTCTGAGCGCGCAAAAATGTGACGGCGCTCAAGTCAAGACAACAACCAATAGCAGTCATTCCCGCTATTAGTCTTGCTGGGCAAGTATCGAGTACTGAGTATCGATCGACTGTTGCAGCCATTATCGTTCTGGGTTTCCTTCATTGGTTTTATTTATTGTTTCTAATCTGTTAATTAGTGTACTACTGTGCTCGCAATACTTTCACAATATATAAGGTAAGATATATATATTTAAAGTTTTTATATTACACCTACAAATCTATTTTATGTAAATTTGCATGCTTTTTGTTTGCTCCAAGATGATCTATTGTAACTGCATGCTATTTGTTTTAGTTGTATGATCTTTAAATATTAATGCTTTATTGTTCAATGCTGTCTCAGACGAATACGTTATTAGTTATTAAATAATTCACAGTCAAATCAGTTAAGAATGGGTTGCTCTCATTAGCTGAGTTTCATATATAATATTAATACTTGGAACTCAGATTGAACTCAGATTGACTTTTTCATCAGAAAGAAAATTAACTATACATTTAAACGATTGTGTGAAAGAAAAAACGCTCAAAATAATATTACCTTCACCTGACAATAAAATATTAGAATTCAAGAGTTTCAAAAAAACGCTAAAAGTTCCGTTTGCTTTTTACTGTGACTTTGAATGTTTAACAGTTAATATTCAAAATTGTGAACCATCTTTAGAATCATCATTTACAAATCCTTATCAAAAACATGTTCCATACAGTGTAGCTTATCATTTGGTTTGTCCATGTAAGTGGTTAATATCGGAAATTTTAAAACATTGTTTAATGATAGACCAAATATTATCTAATAAAAAAGATATTTTACCAATGAGTGATATAGAAATTCAGTTACACAATTCAATAGACAAATGTCATTTATGCGATAAAAGTTTTTCTTTTAATAATATTTAAGTTATGGATTATTGTCATATTACTTGATAATATAGATAAACAATTTGCAATAATTGTAATTTACAATGTAAGCTACCACGTGCCAATTATTTCGTGCCAATTATTTTTTATAATCTAACTAATTACGATGGACGTCTATTAATTAATGAATTAAATTTTAATAAATATCTAATATCTACATTACCTATCCTAACAGAAAATATATTTCGTTTAGTAAAAAGGTGAGGTGATAAATTATATATTAGATTTTTAGACACTATAAGATTTTTACCGTCCTCTTTAGAAAACCTAGTTCAATCATTAAATTTTAACCAATTTAAATTTGTTAAAAATAATTTTTCCAAAGAGAAAGATTTTAAATGAATTTGTCGTAAAGGTGTAAATCCTTATTATTATTTAAATTCTTTTGAAAAATTAAATAAAACAAAATTGCCTTACAAGATAGATTTTTTCAGTAAAATTAAAAATCAACACATTTTGGAGAGCGAATTTAAACATGGTGAAAAAGTTTGGTCACATTTCAATATAAAAACTCTTGGTGAATATTCAGATTTATAGCTCAAACGAGATGTTTTATTGTTAAGTGATGTTTTTGAAAATTATAGAAAATTCTGTTTAGAAAAATATGAATTAGATCCTCTTCATTATTATACGGCCGCTAGTTTCTCGTAGGATGCTATGTTAGAATATACAGAAGTGCAAATGGAACTTTTAACTGATAATGATATGATTTTATTTATTGAAAAAACTATTCGAGGAGGACTTGGATCCTGCTCACATAGATGGGCTCGTCCCAGAAAACACGGCATATTTTTTGAATATGCAATTTAAATCCATAATGTGTAAAAAATATACTGTATATGCAACAAATATATAATGGACATACAAGAATTAATATACATATTTGTATATTTATTTCACATTAAAGTAAGATGTATAACGCATATACATAAAATTATATACGTATTTGATATTCATCCGATTTCCATATTATATTTTAATTAAAGCAAACAATATCATTGTTTAAAATTTTATTTTATTTATCAAATTTACTAAAAATATACGATTTAATATATTTTAATTATATATGATTTATAATATTTTAAACATATACACGAATATTTTAAGTAACACGTATATTCAATAAATGTGCATTCCTTATTACTATGTACATTTAAATTTAAGGTTATCACGGTTTTTTAAATCAAAGTAGGTATACTATATCAGTTGCAAATAAAACTCGTAAACAGTATGTTTGGTTGTATAACTAATTTTAATTTTAATTCGGTTGATAACAAAATTAAACCAACATTTATGTTATGTTGACAAATTAAGTTCAAATAACAATGGCAGAAATTTTGTTATCAACCCGGTTACAATTTCATTTTTAAAACGTTTTTGTGCGAGTTTTTTTGCATATGATATAGTACGTTCAAAGTTTGACAGTCATATATTAACTCGCTTATTTATATTTATACACTTTAAAAAATATAACCCAATTTAATATAATATTAAAACAACATATTAAATAGAATTAATTAAAAGTAATACTAATACATTTAATTTGAATTAACCGCTTGAATCCCATCATGCATTTTCATCCTTTTTACGCATTAACGTGGTAGCCAAGAGACAGACTCGCACAGTCGCACTGGTGTTTTGTGTTGATCGTCACCAGTTGCAACTGCCTCTGCCTCTATGTATAACTAATTCGCCATTTTGCTTTAATAGTTCGCTTTGTGTTAAACTGTTTAACTGTTTATTAAATAAAGGTAAGGAACTTATATAAATATAATTACTATTAGGTAAGTAGAAAGTAATCATTTATACAGAAACATAACGTTTTAATTTGGTTTTATTGATATTAAAGATTGATTGGATTGTTTATTATTGCCACGTGTGTGTTTTAAATCAATTTTTCGGCAAAAATAACTATTTCTACATAAATATTGTTGCAAGATTTTCACAAATGATAATAACAATTTCTATCAGTTCGCAGGTTATAATTGTATTGAAATTACAAGCTCGAATCCACTCAGGCGATTATTTCGCACAATCATCGTGTAAAGTTCAGCGCTTTAGAAGAAATCAACCAAAGCCGAAATCAACCAAAGCAGACAACTACTATATTGCCTGTTGCTCATTGTACAATAAGTGCCAGTTTATAACACGCTATTTCCGAGGCTTCTCTATTTTATTTCAAGATTTGTTTGGTTAAGTTCTGGTAAGTTACTAAAAAAACTAATTGTTTTCAGTGTTTATTTTTGGTTGCATAAACATTTGTAAAAGGAAATTATGTTTAACTCGGTTGATAACAAAATAAAAACAATTATTAATAAGAAATAAACTTTCTGCTGCTGTTTGTAATTTTGTTTTAATTTTGTTATTATACAATTTTAACACATTTATTTTTGTAAAAGTTTATGTGGAATGTTTGTTTAACACATAAGCTTAGTTTACATCGTACGTTTAGTTTCCGTACCAAGTACTTGTTATTTCACTATTCACTCTCACTCATTCTTTAGAGTGAGATAGCAAGTGCTTAGTCCGCGAACTAAACGTACGGTGTGAACTAAGCCTGTGTATGACTTTCTTCTGTTGGTATATTTATTCAGAAATATATTGCCATTTAGTTTTAACTTGCTTATTACTTGAGTGGTGTAGTTTAATACGTTGAGATTTTTATAACACATTTTTCTGCATTAACTTTATGTAAATAATGGCTTAGTTAACACCGAACGTGTAATAACCGAACACCGAACGTATTACCACAAACTAAACGTGCGGTGTAAACTATGTTAAATACCTAAAATTTATTGTATGTATTTCAGCATTTTAAATATGCCAAAAATAAAAAGCAAACGAACGATTCGGCGAATTGTGAAATATAATACGGATTTGACTTTTGCCTTATTAGAAGCAAATGCGTTAACAAACATACAGATTTTTTAATAAAAAAATCATCTCAACTGAGTAAAAGTAATAAAATAGTTAATACATTTGAAGAAACTACAAGAAGTATTTCAAATGCTAACATAGTTGAGCACAAACAAAATCAATTATTTCAAGATGACGATTTAAGTTTGGATCAATCATTAAAGTTATATGAACATTATGACAGAAATAATGCGACACATTCATATGTATTATCAGAAACTACCACAACTAATTCGAATTCATTGAGAAAAAAATTGGCGCATTGGGCTTTGTTACAAAATGTAATTTTAAATGCTAATTTAAACTCAATTATTGCATATACTTTACGATGAAGAAAAAATTATTAGCAATTTCCATGATTTACCTAAAGACGCTAGAACTTTGCTACAAACACCTCGCCTTACCGTAATACAAAAAATGGATCCAGGAAAATATTATTATTTTGGTATTGCAAAATCTTTACGTCAATTATTTAATCAGTTTAATTTTATACCTGAAAAAAACGCTACGTTAGAACTTGCTATTAATGTGGACGGATTACCAATTAGCAATAGTTCATCAAATGGTTTCTCGCCAATTTTGGGAATAATCAAATCTGTAAATGTTTTATCTAAAACTTGTTTTATTATTGCATTGTTTTATGGAAAATCAAAACCTGCAGATGGGAATAAGTTTTTATAAGATTTTGTACAAGAGTCTAATGATTTAATTTTAAATAAATTTGATTATTATTCAATGCAATTAAACATAAAAATTAAAATGATAGGCTGTGATGTACCTGAAAAATGTTTTTTATTGGCGACTAAAGGACACTCCGGGTATTTTTCATGTAACAAATATCAACAGGAAGGCGAATTTGACAGGCACATATTTTTTCCTAAAATGAATGCACCGTTAAGAACCGATACTAGTTTTAGAAACAAGAGCCAAGAAGAACATCACATCGGAACTACTATTTTACAAAACTTACTCAATTTTGATATGATAAAAGATGTACCATTGGACTATATGCATTTGATATGCTTGGGTATTGTTAAAAGACTTCTGGCTAATCAAGAATATGGGTTGATTCATGGAAGGCCACCGCATAAATTATCTGCAAAAGTGATTTCAGAGATTTCTACAAAATTGATTGAACTTGGAAAACATATTTCTAAAGAAATATCCAGAAAGCCTCGCGCTTTAAACGAATGTAAACATTTTAAGGCGACTGAATTTAGGTTTTTTATCTTGTACAGTGTTGTTGTTGTTTTAAAAAACAAAATAAATACAAGATATTACAACAATATTATTACATTACATGTGGCAATTTCCATACTATCTAGTAAAATGTTGAATACCGAGACAAGTATAGATTATTTTAATGAGTTGCTAAGACATTTTGTACCTACATCAATTTAAATTTATGGTCATCATTTTGTATCTCACAATGTGCATAATTTATTGCATATTAGTGAAGATGTAAAAAGATTTGGAAGTTTGGATGACTTTTCATGTTTTCCATTCGAAAATTTTATGCAAACGCTCAAGAAAATGGTACGCAAATCTGATAAACCATTAGAATAAGTCATACATCGGTTAGAAGAAAGAAGAAACATCACAACAGATAGATGTTTAGTTATTGATTTTCATATTGTTAAACATAATATGGGCTCAATAAAATCAATTAAAAATTTCAATTTTGTCATCCATTCCTCTCAATTCCTCGATCCATTCCTCGCGCATTCCTCGCTTTTCCTCACGTCAAACCACCACATCAAACTCATCAGCTACAGAAAACAAGGTAGGTGCATTTAACACATTATTCGCCCCACTTTACTTCGCTTTTTTATTATTTACAAATTGATAGAACTTCGCCGCATAACATTTTGGTCCTTCGAGCCGGATAATTCCGGTACTGGCAGTTCTATCAGTTTCACATTCTCTCTCGCTCTATTTCTCTTTCGCTCGTTCGCCGTCAATTTTAGTTGCTTTTTAATTCGGTTCAATCGCGTAATTTTGTGAATATTTCAAACCCATTCGATTCTGCGTTTTTTGCTGTGCTTCGCATTCCTCGTTTCGAGTTTTTTGTTGCGCTACTGAGTGTCGAGCGCTTGACCTTGCTTCAATTCGGATAAGTTTTCTTACAAGTTATTTGCAGTGAATTTATTTTATTCATTTTATTTTCGTACATTTCTTGTACATTTACCGAATTTTAGCAGGATTAACTCGTGTCGACTCGCAATCGTTTTTTGTATCGTTCATTATGGCCGCTGCCGCCGCAAAATTGAAGCAAGCACTCGCATTCCGCGATGACGTCATTTCGCAAATGACAACATTAACGCGAGTGGCAAATCAAGCACATAACCAGGACGAATTGTACGATTTTTTGTACGTTGAATTTAAATCTAGATACGCTCACGTCGACGATTTGTTTGCGGAATTTACGCAGTTGCAGGCAACTATCTTAACCGCGATGTGTGGTTTAGAGAATGCCAATTTAAAGGCACAATTGACAATTTGGGAATTTTTTCATGACAATTATTACCGAGTTAAAGCTGTCTATGCTGATTTATTCGAATCGACTTCGAATCCGAACGCTTTGCAGGAGAATGTGCCAGACAATACAACGGTTAAAAGTCAAGAAAGACTTCCGCGTTTAGAACTACCGAAATTGAATGGAGATCTTCGAAAATGGAAACCGTTTGTAGACATGTTTGCCGCTACGATTTACGATAACGCCGCGCTTTCGAACATTGAAAAGTTTAACATCCTCACTTCTTGTCTCGAGGATGAACCCCTATCGCTTATTCAATGCATTTCAAAATCGCACAATAACTATCCCATCGCATACGACACTTTGTTCAAACGATTTGACAATAAGCGCCTGCTAGCTTCGTTTCATTGGAAAGCTATTGACAACGCATCCGTTTTATCGGACGATCAGATTAATGCACAGTCCCTTCGCGCGTTCATCAACGTTTTTTCACAAAACTTGGCAGCCTTAACTAATTTAGGATTTGCATGAATGGGATGATGTTATGTTTCAAATGTTCCTCAAACGACTCAATGCGAATACCATTACTCGATTTGAACTTGCATCAAGCTCAACAGACATACCGACGTTTGTGTCATTGAGTGATTTTGTCGCAAAACAGTGTAGCGCGCTTGAAAATGTGGATGACGCGAAGCCAAGTACCATTCGCAAAATACCCAATTCGACTCGCAACTTGTCTCAAGCATTTTCTCGCACCGGCTTACCTCAGCCCAAACGCTGGGCTTCATTTTTTGTAATGGGCGGTACTTTCTGCCCGCTCTGCCAAGCCGATCATCTTATTTACAAATGCAATGCTTTTCTTGCGAAGTCTCCACAAGAACGGTATAATGTAGTCAAAAAACGAAAGTGGTGTTTGAATTGTTTAGGTTCAAAGCATCAGCTCAAAGAGTGCAAGTCTACGTCCGCGTGTAGGATCTGTTTTCAACGACACCACACTTTATTGCATTTTAATACAGACCGCACTGTTAGTCCGCTTCCGTCCACAAGTTCTGCGCCGCGCACCGATCAGGCATCGAGTACTCCTCAACAGATTACCTCATTCACTACTATTGTCCCAGCCAAATCTACGGTTTTGTTAGCAACCGCTGTTATTGAACTTAGGAACCCGAAAGGAATATTTGAACCTGTGCGCGTGTTGTTGGATAACGCCAGTCAAGCCAATTTCATGTCTGAAAAATGTGTGTCTTGTTTGGGTCTGTCGAAATATTCTCTATCGTTTTCAATTAGAGGATTAGACAAAATGAGCTCCACTTCTTCGACTGGAGTGACTTGTACATATCGTTCTCGATTCGCACCGCAACGTCAATGTTGCTTGGAAGCAGTTGTTATTCCAAAAATTTGTGGCGCAATGCCCAACTTTAGCTTTTCTCCTACACCGTATTCGTATCTTTCTAATCTTAATTTGGCTGACCCTCAATATTTTGAATCATGGTCTATTGATATGCTTCTTGGAGCTGAACTCTTTGCTCACATTGTGGAAAACGGCCGAGTACAAGGCCAACACAACCAACCTATAGCTTGGAACACAAGTTTTGGATAGATCTTGATGGGAAAGATTGAACTTAACACAAATTCCTCTTCAAACGCCATAAATACATTTTGCTCGCTAGTCTCTGAACCATCCTTGGATATATTGGTTAAAAGATTTTGGGAAATAGAAGAGATGATATTGCCCCCACCTACGTGTCCTAATGATGAGCAGGCTGAAACAATCTTTGCCAGCAATCACTTTCGTTAGCAGTCCGGACGATATGTTGTACCGTTACCATTCAAAGTGGACTCTCCCGCATTTTGGACTCAAAAATGATTGCACACCGTCGATTAATTGCTTTGGAAAAGCGACTTCAACGGGAGCCTTTGATTCGGCAGCAATATCATGATTTTATGCAAGATTATTTAGACTCAGGTCATATGCAGCTACTCTCTCGGCCAGATGACACTCCCTTTTGCTATTACATCCCTCATCAGTGCGTGGTAAAACCAGCTAGCGTCACCACAAAACTACGCGTTGTGTTTGACGCTTCCGCAAAAACTTCAGAACAATTTTCGCTCAACGATTTACTGTTGGTTGGTCCTAAGCTCCAAGAGGAAATTTTATCGCTTCTCTGCCGCTTTCGTTTCTATCCCATCGCGTTCACTGCCGACATCAAACAAATGTATCGGTAAATTTAGTCTTAGAACAGCATCGTCAATATCAGCGAATTTTATGGAGATTTTCCTCGGCCGAACCTATTCAAACTTATCAATTGACTACGGTTACTTACGGTGTATCGTCTGCTCCTTTTTTGGCTCTAAGAACCATTCTGCAATTAGCTACAGACGAACAATCTCAATTTCCGGTAGCCTCTTCGGTTCTGTTATCAGACGTTTATGTAGACGATATTGTGACCGGTTGCAACTTCATCGAAGAAGCTTTAGTTTTGCGCGATCAGTTCACTCAACTCAACTCCTGTTATCTGGAGGTTTTGAGCTTAGAAAATGGGCTAGTAATCATCTCGGCTTTTTAGAGAGTCTTGACCAAACACATTGTCAAATCAACCCTCCCACCTTCGACTCAGACCAACCCGAAGTAGTGAAAATCTTAGGACTACAATGGAATTCGCACTCGGATTGCTTCACATATAAGGTACAACCATTGGATCGCCTTTGCACCAAACGAACGCTTTTGTCTGAACTCGCTCGCATTTTTGATCCTATTGGATTTCTCGCTCCTCTCACATTTTGTGCAAAGTTTTTGATTCAACGGTTGTGGGCTTTAAAGTTGGATTGGGACGAACAACCTCCGAATGACATTGCTGATCAATGGACTAACTACAAATCTCAGTTACACTCGCTTATTAATCTCAAGATCCCGCGGTTTTGCTTCCTTTCGAACTATACGTCTTGCGCTCTTCATGGATTTTGTGATGCGTCAGAATTGGGATACGTCGCGGTAGTTTACGCACAATTTGTTGACACGGATAACAAAGTCACTGTGCATTTGATTTGTGCAAAATCTAAAGTCGCGCAGCTGAAACGAATCTCTGTTCCGCGTTTAGAATTGTGTGCTGCGCTGCTTCTGGCCAAACTCATGAATTCCACTGTAAAAACTTTCGAAAATTGGTCTGACTCAACAGTAGCTCTCGCTTGGATTAAATAGTCTCCGCATCGTTGGAAAACGTTTGTGGCTAATCGCGTCACACAAATTCAACAAATCGCTCCTTTAATTACGTTCGGTCAGAAAACAACCCTGCCGATTGTGCCTCTCGCGGTCTATCGCCTTCTGATTTAATTTCGTTTTTGCTTTGGTGGGCGGGGCCCAAATTTCTTCAAACTCTTGATTGTGAACAGCTTGCTTTCTGCCCTTACAACGACGTGCCAGTGAATTCTCTTGAGGAGAAAAAATCGACGGTACTAATAGCAACGCAAAATCCGCTGGTCCTTTGGGACAACTTATTAAATCGGTTCTCTTCACTGCAAAAGGTACAAGCTATTGTGGCGTATTCTCTCCGTTTTATTACCATTTGTAAGACAAAAATTCGTAATTCCTCTCCATTGTCGGTCCAAGAGCTCCAAGAATCTCTTGCCTACTTGTGAAGCACGCGCAACAAGATGTTTTTCGAGAAGAAAATTCTAAATTCTGGGTCTCGAGCGAACTCGTTGAGGAAGCTATCGGTTTTTCTTGACGACGCCGGTATTCTCAGGGTGGGCGGTCGCATTCGCAATTCGTTGCTGTCATTCGACGCAAAACATCCGATGCTACTACCTGCATCTCATCGATTGACTGATATGGTGATAGAGCAATTCCATCTCAAGTATTTACACCTCGGATCGCAAACACTTTACTCTTTGTTGTGGCAATAATTTTGGATTCTGGGTGCAAAACGCGTCATTTCTCAAGTTGTCTCCAAATGCCTTGGATGTTGGCGTCTGAATCCTTCAGCCACGCAACCTCCTATGGGTGACTTGCCTACTCTGCGACTCTCTCAATTGAAACCGTTTTCGTGCGTCGGCGTTGATTATGGTGGTCCGTTCATCGTCACTCTTGGCAAACATAGAGGCGTTAAAAGTGTGAAAGCGTACATTTGTTTATTTGTCTGTTTTTCCACCAAAGCTCTGCACATCAAACTCGCGTCAGATCTTTCAGCCGAATGTTTTCTGGCTGCCTTCCGTCGGTTTGTCGCGCGTCGTGGACGATGCACTTATGTGTTTTCAGATTGCGGCACCAACTTTGTGGGAGCAAATAAATTGATACTGCAATATATGCAAGAAGCGGCCGTCCAAGTAGGTTTTGAGTGGCATTTTACACCATCTGCTCCTCATTTTGGAGGCTTATGGGAAGCCGGGATCAAGTCGGTTAAAACTCACCTCTATCGCGTTGTTGGTGACCAAGTTCTGACGTACGAAGAACTATATACAGTACTCGTCCAGATCGAAGTTCTTTTGAATTCGCGCCCTATTTGCCCTTTAAGCAATGATCCGAACGATCTGTCCGCTTTAACTCCAGGCCATTTTTTAGCTCTTGAGCCAATTTCTGCTGTACCAGATCCAGATCTTACTCATATCAGCATGAATCGGCTGACACGTTGGCAGTTGCTACAGCGTCTACACCAGGACTTTTGGTCGCGTTGGCATGTGGAATACCTGCACACTCTTCAGCAGCGTAGAAAATGGACGGTTCCTTCAACTCTGATTGAACCTGGTACTCTAGCATTGATAAAAAACGATTTGGTTCCTCCTCGACAATGGAATCTTGCTCGGGTGATCACAGTCCATCCGGGACCTGATGGCATTGTTTGCGTGGTTACACTGAAGACAGCTAACGGCACACTTAGGCGACCGGTGGTCAAGGTATGCCCTTTGCCTAATGTTCTGATTAATTAAAACGCGGGAGCTCATCGCGTTTTAGGTCGGCGGTATGTTTTGTCCCCCTTTTTGTGTTTGTTTTTAAATATTTATAAAAAATGAGAGAGAGAATGCGATGTTTTAGATTTACAGTATTCGCGTGAAACGAAGGCGAATTTTTGGTTTTTTGCTCTGCTTTGGCGTTCACGAGCATTCACTGGCGAGGAGAGAAGGAAGAATTAGTAGTATTGATTTGTCGTTCGATCTCTATACTGGTCTTTTGAATTTTCGCTGATTTTGATTTGTAGAATTTTTTTTTTCTCTCCGCGACTGTGAATGTTCATCGCTTCGCACTCTGTACATTTTTCGCTCGCTGCAACTTCTTGCAACCTCTTCGTTACGCTGCTCAATTCCTCGCGCATTCCTCAACCTCAATTCCTCGATCCATTCCTCGCTTTTCCTCACATCAAACCACCACATCAAACTCATCAGCTACAGAAAGCAAGGTAGGTGCATTTAACACATTATTCGCCCCACTTTACTTCGCTTTTTTATTATTTGCAAATTGATAAAACTTCGCTGCATAACAAATACAGTTGTAGTTGTTCCAGTAATTTGGAATAATGATGTTAACCAAACATGCTTCTTTCTTCCAGGCAATTATTCTTTACGACAGCAAAGAGAAGCTGTAACTACTTTTCAAAAGCCCGACAAAACTTGGTCAAAATAAAAATGTAGAGTTCTTGGTCGATGATTTGCATTTAACAACAAATTATATTCTAATGATTACTATAGTATTTTTTTTGTTGTAGATGATTTTGTCAAAGCTGAAAAAAAATTAATGAAAGCTAAAGAAATTGATATGCTATCATCTGCTAACGAAGATTATAAGAGTCAAAAACAAGACCATAGCAAACAGAATCGAAAAAAATTTAATCCAATCAAATTTTTTGATTACTCTTTAGGCAAACAGTTTGAATTATCTGAATCTGATGACGATTGCGAGTTAGAAAATAATAATAAACAACGATCTCAGGTAGCATCAAAAGAGAAACAACCTATGGACAGTCCAATTAAATACACTGAATTGGACTATCCTTCAATTCCTCAATTATTAGAGCCCATTAAACAGACTATTAAAAAGAATACTGCAGCTACAATTGTATTGGGCAATACAACTCAAGATTCTGACAATGCAAGTATGTATTAATTTAGTTATTATTAATATTTTATTAATTTAATTGTCTTGAAAAGGTGTGCGTTCTTTATCTGAATCTGAGGCATCTACTCGGGCATCTACAAATAAAAGTTCTGACTCAGGTGTGTATACTTTAAGTCAAATTTATCTTTTTCAGCAAACATTTTATAAAAGATGGTTGTATTTGTCTTATAAATAAAATTTTAGTTGTTCTAGAATCACATAAGCAAATCATCAGGCAAATGCATATAATGAATTTAAAAATCGTAATTTTACTAGATCATGTAGTTACTTTACGTATACAATACGTAATCGCAATTATTGTATACAATAATTGCGATGTTAATAACTGTCATTCCCACATAACATTTTATGTACAGTAATATACTATGTACGTGCAATTTTGATCCATAATATGAAAATACTTTTAAGTATATAGCAGAAACAGCAAATGAATATTCTGATTTGTACATACAGTATATAAGAACTTACAAGTATATTTTCAGCTTATACGAGTACTGTATTGTATTTTCACATTCAAGAATATTTTATGTATATGTATTATTGTATATTCTTCAAATATCCGTTTATGAACATTTATACAATTTTCAGAATTGAATATTATAATACGCTGATTAGGATGAGCTTCTCAGATATTACGTAGGTGAGGAAGTGTTCTTGGGAGCCGATAAGAATAACGCACCGCAGATTCAGATAATGCAATATATTGCAAAAGTAACAGAGTTTTCAATAGTGAAAGATTAAGCGAACGAATGATATTTTACAAAAGGTTTATGAACAAAACTGCTAAATTATCAGCGAGTGTTTGTTAAAATTGGTGGCTAATCAGCGCGCCAGTACAATAATAGTTAAGTAGTAACAATAAGCTAGTCAGTAGGAGCTAGTTAGGTTGTTTGTCTGAAAATGCACCGCTGAATGCCGCGTAAGGAGTCTTGATTCTGTTCAGCGTCTGCAGAGTTGCAGAGTGGTGGAAGTTGAGGAGCGAGGGTCGAGTCACTGTTAGAGTGTGAAAGCATTCGACGGGAACTCCGCGCTACAGGCTCCCCCTCTGGTCATCATGGCGTCCCGACGAAGAGACCAGAAACTAGTGGGTAGACTGGGGTTCCGTCTTCTTCTTGGGTGGTCTTCCTCGTTTTCGCAGTGGCTTGATGGGAGCGGGCAGAGCGTCAACTGGAGAGCCCTCATAAGGCGTAAGGGCTGAAGTGTGATACACCCCCAAAGTGGTAGTGGGATCTTAGTTGGACGCCACTGCATAACTAGCGGGTCCATGTTGCCTCATCACCAAATACGGACCATCGCGTTTTGGGGCCAGCTTGGCGGAGAATCCAGCCTTAGCATTGCTGGGAGCATGTAGGGTGACCCAAACTTGATTACCTGGGTTGTAGGAAGGATCGGGTCGTCGGTGGACATCTGTTACCACTTTTCTTTTGTCCTGCGCGAAGTCGAGGGTCTCTCGGGCATGTTGAAGAGTAGTAGCCATGCTCTGGATATAAGGGGTGATTTCCGGGATGAAGTTCTCCTGGCACACAATGCTGCGCAGATCGCACTGAACGTCATCGACGGTACGTAATTTGCGACCGAAAGATAGATACGCAGGCGTGTATCCAGTTCTGGAACACCTCGCTGTATTGAGCGCAAACCGAATTGGCGGGAGTTTATCCGACCAGGATGGGTGGTTGTCTCCTACGAGAATCGCGCATGGCGCAGCGTTAAAGCTTCTTCGATAGAATTGCAGCCGGTTACAATGTCGTCCACGTATACGTTTGATAATAGTACTGAGGACGCTAAAGGAAAACGATCTTTTCCATCCATCGCCAGTTGTATTATTGTCCGAAGGGCTAGAAACGGAGCGGATGAAACGCCATACGTAACTGTATTCAGCTGATATGTTTGAATCGGTTCTGTTGAGGAAAATCTCCATAAAATCCTCTGATACATTCGATGCTGTTCTGAGACCAAAATTTGCCGATACATTTGACGGACATCAGCGGTAAAAACGACAGGGAAAAAACGATAACGACAAAGCAACGTTGCAATGTCTGGTTGAAGTTTGGGACCTACCAAAAGCGAATTATTTAGCGAGAATTGTTCCGAAGTTTTTGCCGAAGCATCAAAGACCACACGCAATTTAGATTCAATAATGACCGTTTTTATCACACAGTGATGCGGAATGTAATACGAAAAAGGAGTGTCATTCGATTCGACAAGAAAATGCATATGTTCAGAGTCACGATAGTCTTCCATGAAATCGTGATATTGCTGTTTAATCGAAGGTTCCCTATTTAACCGTTTTTCCAGCGCAATTAACCGACGCTGGGCAATAATTTTTGAATCTAAAAAGGCAGGAGGTTCTGCCTTAAATGGTAATGGCACGACATAACGTCCGGACGCTTGACGAAAGTAATTGTTGGCGAAAATTGTCTCAGCGCGAACTTCGTCTGGACAAGCGGGTGGTGGCAGCGCGATCTCTTCTATCTCCCAAAATTTCTTGACAACCAAATCAAGCGAAGGTTCCGATACTAACGAACAAAAGGTATTTATAGATGGCGAAGCAGAGTTGGAGTGGAGATTAATTTTTCCCATGAGAATCCATCCGAGGGTCGTGTTCCAGGCAATTGGTTCCTCTGTTTTACCTTTCAATCGGCCGTCTGTCATAATATGCGCGAAAAGTTCAACCCCCATCAACATGTCGATGGTTCGTGAAACGTGATACTCAGGATCAGCTAGGTTAATATTTGACAGATGCGGCCACGGCGGTGGAGAAAACGACATATTCGGCATATCCCCACAAATCTTGGGAATAACGACGGCCTCTAGACAACATTCCCGGCGCGGCGCATACCGAGAGCGATAAGTACAAGTTATGCCAGACGCAGATTTGAAACTCTTTTGATCTGATCCACTGATGCAAAACGATAGCGAATATTTTGATAGACCTAAACGAGAAACGCAACTTTCGGAAATGAAATTTGCCTGACTAGCATTATCTAACAGTACACGCACAGGCTCAAAGACACCCTTGGAATTCCGTATTTCAACAACAGCGGTCGACAACAAGACCGTAGACTTGGCAGGAATCATCGTAGTAAACGAAGTAACCTGATGAGAATTTGAAGGATGGTCCGAAGACGGCGCGGAACTAGTAGAAGGAAGCGAAATATCAGGTCGATCGGTCTGGAAATGTAACAACGTGTGATGTCGTTGCGAACATATCCGACATCCAGACGTAGACTTACAGTCTTTTGATTGATATTTTGACCCTAAACAATTCAAACACCACTTCTGCTGTTTGGCCACACTATAGCGATCTTGTGGAGTTTTGGCAAGGAATGTATTGCTTTTGTAGACTAGATGATCGGAGTTACAAAGCGAGCAAGAATTGTTAGTTTTCACGAAAAACGAAGAACCGCGTTTAGGCAAAACGGAACGAGAAACCGAAGAAGAAACGTTGCGAACTACATTAGAAGGTTTGCGAATCGAAGGTGTAGCGGCATCATTCACATTCTCAAGTGCGCTGCATTGTTGTGAGACGAAGGCCATGAGCGACGCAAACGTCGGCATTTCCGAAGAACTAACAGTAGAACCAATTGTGAGTTCGAAACGTGTCATACTTTCTGTGTAAAGCCGTTTCATCAACATTTGGAACATGATAAAGTCCCATTGATCGCAAGCAAAACCGAGATTTTTCAGAGCTGCTAAGTTCTCCAAAAAAATATTTATAAGCGCACGAAGCGACTGAGCGGAAGCCTGGCAATTCGATAGAGTTTGTGCGCTATCTATGGCTTTCCAATGTGACGAAGCTAATAAACGTTTATTGTCAAATCTTTTCAACAAGGTATCAAACGCGATCGGATAATTATCGTGCGATTTGGGAATGCATTCCAACAACGACAATGGAGCATCTTCGAGACATGAAGTTAGGAAGTTGAAGTTTTCGACATTTGACAGCGTGGCGTTTTCATGAATAGTAGCGGTACACATATTGACAAAAGGTTTCCATCTACGGAGATCCCCATTAAACTTAGGTAACTCTAAGCGCGGCAGCCTCACCTGACTCTTAGCCAACGTACCGTCTGGCGTAGTCACTTGGGCCGAAATCCCGTCAAATAAATCACTATACACGGCCTTAATTCGATAGTACGAATCATAAAACAATTCCCGAACTTTCATTTGTTCCTTCAAATCGGCGCCCTCGATGGTAGCCATCGCAGTCAAAATGGTACCCTGGAGTTGACTAAACTCGTCAAACATACCGTCGATGTGAACATATCTGGTTTTGAACTCAAGGTACAAAAATTCATACGATTCTTCCTCGCTGTGGGCTTGTTCCGCAGAGCGTCTTAGCTCCGATAAACGCGAGATGACATCTTCACGAAGCGCAATCGCTTGTTTCAATTTAGCAGCGGCGGCGGCCATAGTAATCAACAAGTCGACACGAAAAAATAAATTGAAAGTTTAGGAACGAAAGCGTAAAAAACGAAAGCGAGTTTTTGAAAAGCGACACAGAAAAGCAAAAAATCAAAAACGAATGCGTAAAAAACGAAAGCGAGTTTTCGAAAAGCGACAGAGAAAAAGCGAAAATTAAAATGAAAGCGAATAAAACGAAAGCAATTTTTCAAAAAACGACAGAGCAAAGCGAAAATTAAAATGAAAGCGAATAAAACGAAAGCGAATTTTCAAAAAAGAGACAGAGAAATTGCGAAAATTAAAAACGAAAGCGAATTTTAACTCAACGAGAGAGAACAGTTAACAACAGTTAAAAAATCGAAAGAGACAGAAATAAAATCTAGGCAAAAATCGTCGAAATAGATCAAGGTCAGAAACCGACATACAGTGCGAGCGACAAAAAACTGCTGTAAAGCGACGCAAAAAAACCCGCACCAGAATAAATGCGTAAAACAACCGAAACAAAATGGACTTTTGATAAAGTCAAGCGAAACAATTAATTCAATTAATAATCGACAGAGAGAGAAAATGGTACGAAAACGATAGAACTGCCAGTACCGGAAAATCCGGCTCGAAGGACCAAAATGTTAATGCGAAGTTCAATCGGTTTCGCACCAAATTAAAATAAGCGAAAATAGAAAACGGCGAATAGCGAGTGAAATTGCACTTACCTTGGCTCGGTGGCTATTGTCGATGGATTCGATGATGACCCTCGTCCTGGATGGTACGAAAGACGAAAAGCGAAGCACACGAAGCAGCTAGGAAACGAAAGCGAAGCAGGAAGGAAAAAGCGAAAGGGAAGGAAAAGCGAAGCGAAAAACGAAGGAAAAGCGAATGAGCAAATGCAGGAAAAATACAGCGAAATGCATAAAAAGCGAAAAGAGTTGCGTGTATTCGAATAGCAAAGGCGAACTGCGGAACGTTAACGGTCGAAGCGGGAGAGCGGCTCCGCTGGCCACGATCGTGAACGCTCGAACGCCAAAAACAGTGCAAAAACACAAAATTCGCCGCTTCTCAAAACTAAGAATGTTAAAGCAAAAAATCTATCTCTCTCTCTGTCTTTTTACAATAAAACAATTAAAACAAAACGAAAACGAACGTACAGAACATAAATAATGCGAATGTTTTTTTCTTTAATTTTACCTTAACAAATCCTTCCATGTATTTTTTATTTTAATATCCTTAGGAAACGAAATGTAAATTACTAGGTATAAATTGTATGTTTAATATTAAAGTTACAGACGCGACTAAATAAACAACACTTATTAAAATAAACTTACCTTATCTTTTGTTTATAAAAACAAAACACTCATGAAACTTTTATTATAATTATACTTTTTGAAAAGCAATTAAAAAACGATCAGAAATACGCGACTGTCAGCAAAATTATTCCAATTTTCAAATGTCAGACGGAGTTCGACGGTCGACGCATTCGATGTAAGAATTTTCGAAATAATTATTTGTTTGACCCAGAAGTCAGGTATACTCCAACAAAAAATACGTCACAATAATGCGGCGCATTGCATTGACACCAGGCCCCAAATTTTCTTGTTATGGTTGTGGAAAACCGGGAGTAGTTCGAAGCAAGTGCAGCACATGCAATCCGGATCAAATCACCAATGAAATAAATAGCTTAACGTTCTCTTCGGTAAACCTACTAGCATGTAGTACGGACAAAATTAGACCAAACGTGAGAATTCAAATTGGGGATCAGACAGGAACAGCACAATTCGACACTGGTGCGGAAACCAGTATTGCTTCGACATCACTTTTCAAAGCCTTGCGATTTCTGGGCCATACATTTGAGGGTCAGAACGCCGATATCACGCTTGATGATGGACATACAAGGAATCAGATCATTTATAGAACCACCGCTGTTGTGCAGCTTCAAGGAAGACAAGTGAAAACACAATTCACATATCTGCCGAACAGTGCGGACAACCGAACGCTATTAGGAATAGATTTCCTAACCAAAGCCGAAATCATTATTAATTTGCCACAGCAATCCTGGTATTTTGTAGACAATCCGAAGCGACCGTATCTATTCCAAGCGCAGACAAACAACGCAAAGGCACCAGGACAAAAAGTAAACAACTCTAGTGACCCTGAAAACTATGGACCGTCATACAAAAACGAAAAAATCCCGTCATTAAAGTAAGATTACTCACCCCGGTTCATAAATGCTCTATTTGGAGACTATAGTTCAACAATTGAAGTAAACCACCTTTAAAGAATCTCCCGCAGATTGTTCTCAACAAATCCCAACAAATCCCAACCTTATGAGAAGGAGCTAATGAACATTAGGCTCAATTATGCCTCAGTAGATCTCCGAAACGACGAAGCAGAAAAGCTAACAAGCGCAGAACAGATGATTCTTAATCAATTGCTTAATGAACATTAGGTGTTTAGCGAACAAGGCCCCTCAACCACCAAAGCAGTACATTACATTAATACTTGCATTAAGACGTCCACAAAGTTGCCAATCGCTTGCCCACCATTATTGTTCATAAACCTTTTGTAAAATATCATTCGTTCGCTTAATCTTTCACTATTGAAAACTCTGTTACTTTTGCAATATATTGCATTATCTGAATCTGCGGTGCGTTATTCTTATCGGCTCCCAAGAACACTTCTTCACCTACGTAATATCTGAGAAGCTCACCCTAATCAGCGTATTATAATATTCAATTCTGAAAATTGTATAAATGTTCATAAACGGATATTTGAAGAATATACAATAATACATATACATAAAATATTCTTGAATGTGAAAATACAATACAGTACTCGTATATGCTGAAAATATACTTGTAAGTTCTTATATACTGCATGTACAAATCAGAATATTCATTTGCTGTTTCTGCTATATACTTAAATGTATTTTCATATTATGGATCAAAAATGCACGTACATAGAATATTACTGTACATAAAATGTTATGTGGGTAATGATAGTTATTAACATCGCAATTATTGTTTACAATAATTATACAATAATTATATACAATAATTAATTGTATTGCAAAAAATTAATTGTATACAATAATTGCGATTACGTATTGTATACGTAAAGTAACTACATGATCTAGTAAATTATCGATTTTTAAATTCATTAAATGCATTTGCCTGATGATTTGCTTATGTGATTCTAGAACAACTAAAATTTTATTTATAAGTCAAATACAACCATCTTTTATAAAATGTTTGCTGAAAAAGATAAATTTGACTTAAAGTATACACACCTGAGTCAGAACTTTTATTTGTAGATGCCCGAGTAGATGCCTCAGATTCAGATAAAGAACGCACACCTTTTCACGACAATTAAATTAATAAAATAGCATTAATAACTAAATTAATACATACTTGCATTGTCAGAATCTTGAGTTGTATTGCCCAATACAATTGTAGCTGCAGTATTCTTTTTAATAGTCTGTTTAATGGGCTCTAATAATTGAGGAATTGAAGGATAGTCCAATTCAGTGTATTTAATTGGACTGTCCATAGGTTGTTTCTCTTTTGATGCTACCTGAGATCGTTGTTTATTATTATTTTCTAACTCGCAATCGTCATCAGATTCAGATAATTCAAACTGTTTGTTTAAAGAGTAATCAGAAAATTTGATTGGATTAAATTTGTTTCGATTCTGTTTGCTATGGTCTTGTTTTTGACTCTTATAATCTTCGTTAGCAGATGATAGCATATCAATTTCTTTAGCTTTAATTAATTTTTTTTCAGCTTTGACAAAATCATCTACAACAAAAAAAAATACTATAGTAATCATTAGAATATAATTTGTTGTTAAATGCAAATCATCGACCAAGAACTCTACATTTATATTTTGACCAAGTTTTGTCGGGCTTTTGAAAAGTAGTTACAGCTTCTCTTTGCTGTCGTAAAGAATAATTGCCTGGAAGAAAGAAGCATGTTTGGTTAACATCATTATTCCAAATTACTGGAACAACTACAACTGTATTTGTTATGCAGCGAAGTTTTATCAATTTGCAAATAATA
The DNA here is from genome assembly GCA_963556235.1 of Cryptophagus acutangulus. Taxonomy (NCBI): domain Eukaryota; kingdom Metazoa; phylum Arthropoda; class Insecta; order Coleoptera; family Cryptophagidae; genus Cryptophagus; species Cryptophagus acutangulus. Next base: position 431,222 of record OY744563.1, read on the forward strand.
AAAAAGCGATGTAAAGTGGGGCGAATAATGTGTTAAATGCACCTACCTTGCTTTCTGTAGCTGATGAGTTTGATGTGGTGGTTTGATGTGAGGAAAAGCGAGGAATGGATCGAGGAATTGAGGTTGAGGAATGCGCGAGGAATTGAGCAGCGTAACGAAGAGGTTGCAAGAAGTTGCAGCGAGCGAAAAATGTACGGAGTGCGAAGCGATGAACATTCACAGTCGCGGAGAGAAAAAAAAAATTCTACAAATCAAAATCAGCGAAAATTCAAAAGACCAGTATAGAGATCGAACGACAAATCAATACTACTAATTCTTCCTTCTCTCCTCGCCAGTGAATGCTCGTGAACGCCAAAGCAGAGCAAAAAACCAAAAATTCGCCTTCGTTTCACGCGAATACTGTAAATCTAAAACATCGCATTCTCTCTCTCATTTTTTATAAATATTTAAAAACAAACACAAAAAGGGGGACAAAACATACCGCCCACCTAAAACGCGATGAGCTTCCGCGATTTAATTAATTGAAACATTAGGCAAAGGGCATATCTTGACCACCGGTCGCCTAAGTGTGCCGTTAGCTGTCTTCAGTGTAACCACGCAAACAATGCCATCAGGTCCCGGATGGACTGTGATCACCCGAGCAAGACTCCATTGTCAAGGAGGAACCAAATCGTTTTTTATCAATGCTAGAGTACCAGGTTCAATCAGAGTTGAAGGAACCGTCCATTTTCTACGCTGCTGAAGAGTGTGCAGGTATTCCACATGCCAACGCGACCAAAAGTCCTGGTGTAGACGCTGTAGCAACTGCCAACGTGTCAGCCGATTCATGCTGATATGAGTAAGACCTGGATCTGGTACAGCAGAAATTGGCTCAAGAGCTAAAAAATGGCCTGGAGTTAAAGCGGACAGATCGTTCGGATCATTGCTTAAAGGGCAAATAGGGCGCGAATTCAAAAGAACTTCGATCTGGACGAGTACTGTATATAGTTCTTCGTACGTCAGAACTTGGTCACCAACAACGCGATAGAGGTGAGTTTTAACCGACTTGATCCCGGCTTCCCATAAGCCTCCAAAATGAGGAGCAGATGGTGTAAAATGCTACTTAAAACCTACTTGGACGGCCGCTTCTTGCATATATTGCAGTATCAAATTATTAGCTCCCACAAAGTTGGTGCCGCAATCTGAAAACACATAAGTGCATCGTCCACGACGCGCGACAAACCGACGGAAGGCAGCCAGAAAACATTCGGCTGAAAGATCTGACGCGAGTTTGATGTGCAGAGCTTTGGTGGAAAAACAGACAAATAAACAAATGTACGCTTTCACACTTTTAACGCCTCTATGTTTGCCAAGAGTGACGTTGAACGGACCACCATAATCAACGCCGACGCACGAAAACGGTTTCAATTGAGAGAGTCGCAGAGTAGGCAAGTCACCCATAGGAGGTTGCGTGGCTGAAGGATTCAGACGCCAACATCCAAGGCATTTGGAGACAACTTGAGAAATGACGCGTTTTGCACCCAGAATCCAAAATTATTGCCGCAACACAGAGTAAATCAGTTTGCGATCCGAGGTGTAAATACTGGAGATGGAATTGCTCTATCACCATATCAGTCAATCGATGAGATGCAGGTAGTAGCATCGGATTTTTTGCGTCGAATGACAGCGACGAATTGCGAATGCGACCGCCCACCCTGAAAATACCGGCGTCGTCAAGAAAAACCGATAGCTTCCTAAACGAGTGTGCTCGAGACCCAGAATTTAGAATTTTCTTCTCGAAAAACATCTTGTTGCACGTGCTTCACAAGTAGGCAAGAGATTCTTGGAGCTCTTGGACCGACAATGGAGAGGAATTACGAATTTTTATCTTACAAATGGTAATAAAACGGAGAGAATACGCCACAATAGCTTGTACTTTTTGCAGTGAAGAGAACCGATTTAATAAGTTGTCCCAAAGGACCAGCGGATTTTGCGTTGCTATTAGTACCGTCGATTTTTTCTCCTCAAGAGAATTCACTGGCACGCCGTTGTAAGGGCAAAGCAAAAACGAAATTAAATCAGAAGGCGATAGACCGCGAGAGGCACAATCGGCAGGGTTGTTTTCTGACCGAACGTGAAACCACGTAATTAAAGGAGCGATTTGTTGAATTTGTGTGACGCGATTAGACACAAACGTTTTCCAACGATGCGGAGACGATTTAATCCAAGCGAGAGCTACTGTTGAGCTACTGAACAATTTCGAAAGTTTTTACAGTGGAATTCATGAGTTTGGCCAGAAGCAGCGCAGCACACAATTCTAAACGCGGAACAGAGATTCGTTTTAGCTGCGCGACTTTAGATTTTGCCCAAATCAAATGCACAGTGACTTTGTTATCCGTGTCAACAAATTTTGCGTAAACTACCGCGGCGTATCCCAATTCTGACGCATCACAAAATCCATGAAGAGCGCAAGACGTATAGTTCGAAAGGAAGCAAAACCGCGGGATCTTGAGATTAATAAGCGAGTGTAACTGAGATTTGTAGTTAGTCCATTGATCAGCAATGTCATTCGGAGGTTGTTCGTCCCAATCCAACTTTAAAGCCCACAACCGTCGAATCAAAAACTGGAACAAAATGTGAGAGGAGCGAGAAATCCAATAGGATAAAAAATGCGAGCGAGTTCAGACAAAAGCGTTCGTTTGGTGCAAAGGCGATCCAATGGTTGTACCTTATATGTGAAGCAATCAGAGTGCGAATTCCATTGTAGTCCTAAGATTTTCACTACTTGGGGTTGGTCTGAGTCGAAGGTGAGAGGGTTGATTTGACAATGTGTTTGGTCAAGATTCTCTAAAAAGCCGAGATGATTACTAGCCCATTTTCTAAGCTCAAAACCTCCAGATAACAGGAGTTGAGTTGAGTGAACTGATCGCGCAAAACTAAAGCTTCTTCGATGGAGTTGCAACCGGTCACAATATCGTCTACATAAACGTCTGATAACAGAACCGAAGAGGCTACCGGAAATTGAGATTGTTCGTCTGTAGCTAATTGCAGAATGGTCCTTAGAGCCAAAAAAGGAGCAGACGATACACCGTAAGTAACCGTAGTCAATTGATAAGTTTGAATAGGTTTGGCCGACGAAAATCTCCATAAAATTCGCTGATATTAACGATGCTGTTCTAAGACTAAATTTACCGATACATTTGTTTGATGTCGGCAGTGAACACGATGGGGTAGAAACGAAAGCGGCAGAGAAGCGATAAAATTTCCTCTTGGAGCTTAGGACCAACCAACAGTGAATCGTTGAGCGAAAATTGTTCTGAAGTTTTTGCGGAAGCGTCAAACACAACGCGTAGTTTTGTGGTGATGCTAGCTGGTTTTACCACGCAATGATGAGGGATGTAGTAGCAAAAGGGAGTGTCATCTGGCCGAGAGAGTAGCTGCATATGACCTGAGTCTAAATAATCTTGCATAAAATCATGATATTGCTGCCGAATCAAAGGCTCCCGTTGAAGTCGCTTTTCCAAAGCAATTAATCGACGGTGTGCAATCATTTTTGAGTCCAAAAATGCGGGAGAGTCCACTTTGAATGGTAACGGTACAACATATCGTCCGGACTGCTAACGAAAGTGATTGCTGGCAAAGATTGTTTCAGCCTGCTCATCATTAGGACACGTAGGTGGGGGCAATATCATCTCTTCTATTTCCCAAAATCTTTTAACCAATATATCCAAGGATGGTTCAGAGACTAGCGAGCAAAATGTATTTATGGCGTTTGAAGAGGAATTTGTGTTAAGTTCAATCTTTCCCATCAAGATCTATCCAAAACTTGTGTTCCAAGCTATAGGTTGGTTGTGTTGGCCTTGTACTCGGCCGTTTTCCACAATCTGAGCAAAGAGTTCAGCTCCAAGAAGCATATCAATAGACCATGATTCAAAATATTGAGGGTCAGCCAAATTAAGATTAGAAAGATACGAATACGGTGTAGGAGAAAAGCTAAAGTTGGGCATTACGCCACAAATTTTTGGAATAACAACTGCTTCCAAGCAACATTGACGTTGCGGTGCGAATCGAGAACGATATGTACAAGTCACTCCAGTCGAAGAAGTGGAGCTCATTTTGTCTAATCCGCTAATTGAAAACGATAGAGAATATTTCGACAGACCCAAACGAGACACACATTTTTCAGACATGAAATTGGCTTGACTGGCGTTATCCAACAACACGCGCACAGGTTCAAATATTCCTTTCGGGTTCCTAAGTTCAATAACAGCGGTTGCTAACAAAACCGTAGATTTGGCTGGGACAATAGTAGTGAATGAGGTAATCTGTTGAGGAGTACTCGATGCCTGATCGGTGCGCGGCGCAGAACTTGTGGACGGAAGCGGACTAACAGTGCGGTCTGTATTAAAATGCAATAAAGTGTGGTGTCGTTGAAAACAGATCCTACAGGCGGACGTAGACTTGCACTCTTTGAGCTGATGCTTTGAACCTAAACAATTCAAACACCACTTTCGTTTTTTGACTACATTATACCGTTCTTGTGGAGACTTCGCAAGAAAAGCATTGCATTTGTAAATAAGATGATCGGCTTGGCAGAGCGGGCAGAAAGTACCGCCCATTACAAAAAATGAAGCCCAGCGTTTGGGCTGAGGTAAGCCGGTGCGAGAGAATGCTTGAGACAAGTTGCGAGTCGAATTGGGTATTTTGCGAATGGTACTTGGCTTCGCGTCATCCACATTTTCAAGCGCGCTACACTGTTTTGCGACAAAATCACTCAATGACACAAACGTCGGTATGTCTGTTGAGCTTGATGCAAGTTCAAATAGAGTAATGGTATTCGCATTGAGTCGTTTGAGGAACATTTGAAACATAACATCATCCCATTCATGCAAATCCTAAATTAGTTAAGGCTGCCAAGTTTTCTGAAAAAACGTTGATGAACGCGCGAAGGGACTGTGCATTAATCTGATCGTCCGATAAAACGGATGCGTTGTCGATAGCTTTCCAATGAAACGAAGCTAGCAGGCGCTTATTGTCAAATCGTTTGAACAAAGTGTCGTATGCGATGGGATAGTTATTGTGCGATTTTGAAATGCATTGAATAAGCGATAGGGGTTCATCCTCGAGACAAGAAGTGAGGATGTTAAACTTTTCAATGTTCGAAAGCGCGGCGTTATCGTAAATCGTAGCGGCAAACATGTCTACAAACGGTTTCCATTTTCGAAGATCTCCATTCAATTTCGGTAGTTCTAAACGCGGAAGTCTTTCTTGACTTTTAACCGTTGTATTGTCTGGCACATTCTCCTGCAAAGCGTTCGGATTCGAAGTCGATTCGAATAAATCAGCATAGACAGCTTTAACTCGGTAATAATTGTCATGAAAAAATTCCCAAATTGTCAATTGTGCCTTTAAATCGGCATTCTCTAAACCACACATCGCGGTTAAGATAGTTGCCTGCAACTGCGTAAATTCCGCAAACAAATCGTCGACGTGAGCGTATCTAGATTTAAATTCAACGTACAAAAAATCGTACAATTCGTCCTGGTTATGTGCTTGATTTGCCACTCGCGTTAATGTTGTCATTTGCGAAATGACGTCATCGCGGAATGCGAGTGCTTGCTTCAATTTTGCGGCGGCAGCGGCCATAATGAACGATACAAAAAACGATTGCGAGTCGACACGAGTTAATCCTGCTAAAATTCGGTAAATGTACAAGAAATGTACGAAAATAAAATGAATAAAATAAATTCACTGCAAATAACTTGTAAGAAAACTTATCCGAATTGAAGCAAGGTCAAGCGCTCGACACTCAGTAGCGCAACAAAAAACTCGAAACGAGGAATGCGAAGCACAGCAAAAAACGCAGAATCGAATGGGTTTGAAATATTCACAAAATTACGCGATTGAACCGAATTAAAAAGCAACTAAAATTGACGGCGAACGAGCGAAAGAGAAATAGAGCGAGAGAGAATGTGAAACTGATAGAACTGCCAGTACCGGAATTATCCGGCTCGAAGGACCAAAATGTTATGCGGCGAAGTTCTATCAATTTGTAAATAATAAAAAAGCGAAGTAAAGTGGGGCGAATAATGTGTTAAATGCACCTACCTTGTTTTCTGTAGCTGATGAGTTTGATGTGGTGGTTTGACGTGGGTCAAAGCGAGGAATGCGCGAGGAATGGATCGAGGAATTGAGAGGAATGGATGACAAAATTGAAATTTTTAATTGATTTTATTGAGCCCATATTATCTTTTAACAATATGAAAATCAATAACTAAACATCTATCTGTTGTGATGTTTCTTCTTTCTTCTAACCGATGTATGACTTATTCTAATGGTTTATCAGATTTGCGTACCATTTTCTTGAGCGTTTGCATAAAATTTTCGAATGGAAAACATGAAAAGTCATCCAAACTTCCAAATCTTTTTACATCTTCACTAATATGCAATAAATTATGCATATTGTGAGATACAAAATGATGACCATAAATTTAAATTGATGTAGGTACAAAATGTCTTAGCAACTCATTAGAATAATCTATACTTGTCTCGGTATTCAACATTTTACTAGATAGTATGGAAATTGCCACATGTAATGTAATAATATTGTTGTAATATCTTGTATTTATTTTGTTTTTTAAAACAACAACAACACTGTACAAGATAAAAAACCTAAATTCAGTCGCCTTAAAATGTTTACATTCGTTTAAAGCGCGAGGCTTTCTGGATATTTCTTTAGAAATATGTTTTCCAAGTTCAATCAATTTTGTAGAAATCTCTGAAATCACTTTTGCAGATAATTTATGCGGTGGCCTTCCATGAATCAACCCATATTCTTGATTAGCCAGAAGTCTTTTAACAATACCCAAGCATATCAAATGCATATAGTCCAATGGTACATCTTTTATCATATCAAAATTGAGTAAGTTTTGTAAAATAGTAGTTCCGATGTGATGTTCTTCTTGGCTCTTGTTTCTAAAACTAGTATCGGTTCTTAACGGTGCATTCATTTTAGGAAAAAATATGTGCCTGTCAAATTCGCCTTCCTGTTGATATTTGTTACATGAAAAATACCCGGAGTGTCCTTTAGTCGCCAATAAAAAACATTTTGCAGGTACATCACAGCCTATCATTTTAATTTTTATGTTTAATTGCATTGAATTATAATCAAATTTATTTAAAATTAAATCATTAGACTCTTGTACAAAATCTTATAAAAACTTATTCCCATCTGCAGGTTTTGATTTTCCATAAAACAATGCAATAATAAAACAAGTTTTAGATAAAACATTTACAGATTTGATTATTCCCAAAATTGGCGAGAAACCATTTGATGAACTATTGCTAATTGGTAATCCGTCCACATTAATAGCAAGTTCTAACGTAGCGTTTTTTTCAGGTATAAAATTAAACTGATTAAATAATTGACGTAAAGATTTTGCAATACCAAAATAATAATATTTTCCTGGATCCATTTTTTGTATTACGGTAAGGCGAGGTGTTTGTAGCAAAGTTCTAGCGTCTTTAGGTAAATCATGGAAATTGCTAATAATTTTTTCTTCATCGTAAAGTATATGCAATAATTGAGTTTAAATTAGCATTTAAAATTACATTTTGTAACAAAGCCCAATGCGCCAATTTTGTTCTCAATGAATTCGAATTAGTTGTGGTAGTTTCTGATAATACATATGAATGTGTCGCATTATTTCTGTCATCATGTTCATATAACTTTAATGATTGATCCAAACTTAAATGGTCATCTTGAAATAATTGATTTTGTTTGTGCTCAACTATGTTAGCATTTGAAATACTTCTTGTAGTTTCTTCAAATGTATTAACTATTTTATTACTTTTACTCAGTTGAGATGATTTTTTTATTAAAAAATCTGTATGATTTGTTAACGCATTTGCTTCTAATAAGGCAAAAGTCAAATCCGTATTATATTTCACAATTCGCCGAATCGTTCGTTTGCTTTTTATTTTTGGCATATTTAAAATGCTGAAATACATACAATAAATTTTAGGTATTTAACCTAGTTTACACCGCACGTTTAGTTTGTGGTAATACGTTCGGTGTTCGGTTATTACACGTTCGGTGTTAACTAAACAATTATTTACATAAAGTTAATGCAGAAAAATGTGTTATATAAAACTCAACGTAGTAAACTACACCACTCAAGTAATAAGCAAGTTAAAACTAAATGGCAATATATTTCTGAATAAATATACCAACAGAAGAAAGTCATACACAGGCTTAGTTCACACCGTACGTTTAGTTCGCGGACTAAGCACTTGCTATCTCACTCTAAATAATGAGTGAGAGTGAATAGTGAAATAACAAGTACTTGGTACGGGAACTAAACGTACGATGTAAACTAAGCTTATGTGTTAAACAAACATTCCACATAAACTTTTACAAAAATAAATGTGTTAAAATCGTATAATAACAAAATTAAAACAAAATTACAAACAGCAGCAGAAAGTTTATTTCTTATTAATAATTGTTTTTATTTTGTTATCAACCGCGTTAAACATAATTTCCTTTTACAAATGTTTATGCAACCAAAAATGTACACTGAAAACAATTAGTTTTTTTAGTAACTTACCAGAACTTAACCAAAGAAATCTTGAAAGAAAATAGAGCAGCCTCGGAAATAGCGTGTTATAAACTGGCACTTATTGTACAACGAGCAACAGGCAACATAGTAGTTGTCTGCTTTGGTTGATTTCGGCTTTTTTTGATTTCTTCTAAAGCGCTGAACTTTACACGATGATTGTGCGAAAGAATCGCCTGAGTGGATTCGAGCTTGTAATTTCAATACAATTATAACCTGCGAACTGATAGAAATTGTTATGATCATTTGTGAAAATCTTGCAACAATATTTATGTAGAAATAGTTATTATTGCCGAAAAATTGATTTAAAACACACACGTGGCAATAATAAACAATCCAATCAATCTTTAATATCAATAAAACCAAATTAAAACGTTATGTTTCTGTATAAATGATTACTTTCTACTTAACTAATAGTAATTATATTTATATAAGTGTGGGATCAAATAAACTATGTCCGGCTTAATTAAACTATTATTTATTTTAATAGTAATGTACAAAAAATGTAATCACGATTCACAGCAAAATTATATATCTGGTTACTTATTTTTGTTAGGCTGCTCACATTACACTTTTCTACTTCGTTAGTCAAAAACTTCAAAAGTAATATGCTTCCTTTGGCGCGTAATTCAAATTTAAAAATGACCGCGAGAATTACGTTATGGATCCTACAACTCGGCCATCCTTGAAATAGACATCGTCCTCGATGCTAATTTTCAGTTTCGGAGATAGAGTCTTCGTCTGAATTCACATCAGTCTCGAAACCGTAGACTTGAGTAATCGGATAAGGTTTCATGTAGTCTGCTGCGGTGGTCGTCTTGTTTGAACCTTCATGCTCGCCAATTTTCTCGACAGAATAACGATTATGTCTTAAAACTGAAGTAATCTTATATGGGCCTAAAAACTTGGCATGAGTTTTTAATCCTTTACCAAATTGGGTTCTTTTGATTGCAACTATGTCACCGACTTGGTACACAGTAGCCTCCTTTCGTTTTCGATTGTAGACTCGACGATTTTCTGCTTGGACTTTCTGTATGTTTTTCATCGCTTCGTCTCTCATCGCTGAACGCTCGGTTTTAAATATGTCGATAATTTCCGCATCGATAATTTTACGTAAATCTAAGTCATCCTTCATCGTTCGTCCTATCAGCAACTCAAATGGTGTCATACCGATACTCCTTTGATACGATGAATTCACGAATTTCTGGACTTGTTCGACATGCTTGTGCCATTCGGCCGGGTTCGGGTGTGATAACTTCGTTAAAATTCGAGCTTGTAATTTCAATACAATTATAACCTGCGAACTGATAGAAATTGTTATGATCATTTGTGAAAATCTTGCAACAATATTTATGTAGAAATAGTTATTATTGCCGAAAAATTGATTTAAAACACACACGTGGCAATAATAAACAATCCAATCAATCTTTAATATCAATAAAACCAAATTAAAACGTTATGTTTCTGTATAAATGATTACTTTCTACTTAACTAATAGTAATTATATTTATATAAGTGTGGGATCAAATAAACTATGTCCGGCTTAATTAAACTATTATTTATTTTAATAGTAATGTACAAAAAATGTAATCACGATTCACAGCAAAATTATATATCTGGTTACTTATTCTTGTTAGGCTGCTCACATTACACTTTTCTACTTCGTTAGTCAAAAACTTCAAAAGTAATATGCTTCCTTTGGCGCGTAATTCAAATTTAAAAATGACCGCGAGAATTACGTTATGGATCCTACAACTCGGCCATCCTTGAAATAGACATCGTCCTCGATGCTAATTTTCAGTTTCGGAGATAGAGTCTTCGTCTGAATTCACATCAGTCTCGAAACCGTAGTCTTGAGTAATCGGATAAGGTTTCATGTAGTCTGCTGCGGTGGTCGTCTTGTTTGAACCTTCATGCTCGCCAATTTTCTCGACAGAATAACGATTATGTCTTAAAACTGAAGTAATCTTATATGGGCCTAAAAACTTGGCATGAGTTTTTAATCCTTTACCAAACTGGGTTCTTTTGATTGCAACTATGTCACCGACTTGGTACACAGTAGCCTCCTTTCGTTTTCGATTGTAGACTCGACGATTTTCTGCTTGGACTTTCTGTATGTTTTTCATCGCTTCGTCTCTCATCGCTGAACGCTCGGTTTTAAATATGTCGATAATTTCCGCATCGATAATTTTACGTAAATCTAAGTCATCCTTCATCTGCATCGTTCGTCCTATCAGCAACTCAAATGGTGTCATACCGATACTCCTTTGATACGATGAATTCACGAATTTCTGGACTTGTTCGACATGCTTGTGCCATTCGGCCGGGTTCGGGTGTGATAACTTCGTTAAAATTGGTATAATCATTCGATTGATTCGTTCAATCTGTCCATTTCCTCTGGGTACTCCTGTAGTAATATTAACGTGTTCAATCTTCTCATCATCGCAATAGTTGTTAAAAACGTTCGATGTAAATGCCGCTCCCCTGTCCGAGATTATTCGTCTCGGATTTCCGAAGGTAACTGCTTGAGTCTTAAGTCTGGTAATGACTTCTTCTGCATTTGTGGATTTCGTCGGGTAGAGCCATACAAATTTGGTGAATCCGTCCACAACTGCGAATAAATGATTATAACACTTCTTCGTAGATGGCATAGGACCTAGATGGTCGACGTGGTACGTATCCAGCGGTAGGTCTCCTTTTTCTATCGGTTTCAATAAACCTTCGAGTTTACCTTGTTTCTTCTCAGCCAAAATGCATTTCACACAACTTGAAATAAACCTCTCAATTCTGGATCGTAGATTTGGAAACCAAAATTCTTGCTTCACTAGATGTTCCGTCTTCTTCCAACCAAAATGTCCTCGTTCATGTGCTTGTCGAATAACGTCATATTGTAGGGATTTTGGAACGACGAGCATTGGATTTCCGTCACAATTTCGATACAAAACTCCTCTTCTCAAGCTAAAGTCTTTTTTCTTTCCTTCTCGTGTTTCTTCAATCAACTTCTCTATTTCTGCTTCCGCTTCTTGTGCCCGTCGAATTCGAGCCACTAGACAATCGTGATTTTCTTCAATTGCGTATACTGAAACAGGATTTCGACTTAGTGCATCGGCGTGTCTCATTGATGTTCCAGGGCGATGTTCCACAGTAATATTGAATTCGTCGATTTGAATTGCCCAATGAGCAACTCGTAGACAAGTGTCCTTCTTTGACATGGTTAGAGCAAACGATCGGCAATCTGTAACCAACTTCACTTGAATACCCAACAAATAAACTCGAAACTTCTTTAAGGCCTTAACGACTGCTAGAATTTCTAGTTCGTAACTCGTATAACGTTGCTCTGCCGGCGTAGTTTTCCAACTAGCAAAATAAATTGGATGAAGTAATCCGTCTTCTGTATCCTTTTGCAAAATGATTGCTCCCAATCCGTACATCGACGCGTCCGTATGTAGCTCCGTTTCAGCTTCTCTTCTGTATAGCTTTAATACAGGATCTCCTGTTAGTGCCTTTTTGAGTTGTTCAAAAGCGTACTGCTGTTCCGGTCCAAATTCAAATTTTGTTCCATCTTTGAGTAAATTTGACAACGGTCTGGCAATTATAGCAAATCTTTCTACGAATTTGCGAAAATAACCCGTAAGTCCAAGAAATTGTTGAACATTCTTGGTCGTCTTTGTGGTTGGAAACTTTGCAACTGCTTCTATCTTCTTTAGCGATGGCTTTATAGTTCCACCTTCAACAATGTAACCGAGATACTCAACTCGTCGTGTCAGAAAACTGCATTTGCTCCATTTGATTCGGAGATTGTTTCGGCTCGCTACCTCAAAAACCTTCTTCAGTTTGTTTAAACCTTCCTTTTCAGTTTTCGCCGGAATAATCAAATCATCCAGGTAAGTTTGCACAATCCCATCTTCAATTAAGTCTCTAAAAACCACTCGGATATGCCTCTGAAACACAGCAGGAGAGTTACACAAGCCAAAAGGTACTTTTAAAAACTCAAATTGTCCATCTGGTGTTACAAAGGACGTATACTTAATGCTTTCTTCAAGGATCGGCACGTGAAAGAATCCGTTTTCCAGGTCAAGAGTGCTGAAAACCATGGCGTCTGCTAATCGGTCCAGCTGGTCCTCAATCAGAGGTAAAGGGTAACGATCCCTAATCACCTTTTTATTTAGTTGTCGATAATCGACACACAATCGTTTCTTTTCGTTTTTGTCTACTAAAACGACAGGACTAGCATACTCGGAAATGCTCGGTCATACGATTCCTTTCTCGATCCACTCTTTCACAATGGCATTTACAACATCACGTTGTGTGGCTGAAAGTCTTCGAGGATTTTGATACACTGGAATTTCGTCCTTCAAAATGATTTGCATTTGAACACCACTGTCATCAATACTTTGTGGTACGTATTCGTCGATTAATTTCGTCAATTCCATCTTCGTATCATCTTCTTTGATGTGTTTCACTTTTTCTCCGTCTTCATTTCGAATGTCAATGTTCATAACTTCTCGCATGGCTTCGTTAAATGTCGTGTCGTCATCGGCATCATCCTCGATTTTAGTAAAATCAACACGTCCTCTTCTTAATCGAATTTCTACAAAATTCGAAAGTTCGCTGCCTAGCAACAAGTCATAGGCGATTACCTTATCGGGAACGACATGTATGTCTAGTTCGACTGCAATTTCGTCGATGAGTATCTTCGTGTTGAAACTTCCGAGAGTACGAAGTCCCTCCGAACCCACGCCACCAAATGGAATCGTCGTCGTGCATAGTTTTGGTGAACCAAGGTTTACGTACGTACTTGAAGTCGTCAGATGTAGATCGCTTGCTGAGTCAATCACTGCTTTGATCTCTTTTCCTTGTATTTTTACCATTTTGTAGATTTTCTTATCTGATGCAGTCAATGCGTCGCAGCGTTTCTTCGTATTTTCACGTGAAGTCGATTGTTTCTTCTTCGGGCAGTTTGAAGACAAATGTCCGAAATCATTGCATGAAAAACATTTGGTGCCTTTCACTTTATCTGGGCAATCTCTTCCTAAGTGCGATCTGTCTCCGCAGTTGAAACAATTCTTCTTTTCTTCATATCTGCGATTCTGCGTTTCTGAGCGCTGTCCAAAACCTGTCTTCTCGGTGGTCTTCGGCGTTGTCTTCATTCTGCATCGGTGCATTTCGTATTGTTCGAACTTCTTTCGCAGTTCCTTTATGTCCGCTGCTCCATAAAGTAATGCCTTATTGGCTTCGTCATCAGGAATCCCATCGATGATGTATTGGATCTGCGCTTCCAACTCTATTTTGGCATGACTGGCAATTTCCAACACTCGGTATATGTACTCCTGGTATGACTCTCCAGACTTCTTCTTAACTGAACTTAACTGCTTATGAATTTGTTTACTGTTTGTTGTCGAAGAAAATTCGGACATAAGTTCAGTTTTGAGTCGTGACCATTTGCTGACATTGCACTCGAATCCGACAAACAATTTGGCAGATCCGCTTAAGAGACGTTTTGCATAAATTACTTTTTGCACGTCTGACCAATCACATAGATCAGCAGTTTCTTCGAAATTTATCATCCATCGGTGTACGCTCTGGTTTCCGTCGCCACTAAACTTTTCCAGTGGTTCTTCCACGTCTTTGAATGTCAGCATTGGTCGTTGTTGTCTAAACCTTCGGCTGGATTTCGTCGAAGCTCGTTCGTCTTCGTCGTCTTCGTCGTCATCGTCAGTTTCGTCTTTTTCACAACTTTTCTCACCTTTGGGTGCGTCGCCTTCTTCTTCGTCCTCTTCGTCGTCAATTTCGTCTTCTTCTACGTTGTATGCGTCCTTCAGTCTTGTCCTTAACGTTTCTTTGCATCCTGTCGTCTTGAGTCCAAGTTTGCGAAGCTTTTCTTTGAGTTCGCCAATTTTTAACGCGTCTATTTCGGCAGCGTTCAATGACCCTTCGCCCTGCTTATCAGTAGAATCGATATCGAGAGCCTCAAATAGTCTAACCTGCAGTTCTTCTTTCTTCCCCGTCTTCAAAAGTCCACGCGACACAAGTTCCTTCTTCAAAGCACTTGTCGACATTGTTTCCACATCTTCTTTCGTTAGAGACATCTCTTCTATCGGTTCGTCCTTCTTCTGCGTCGTATTCGGCAAAAATGACTGCATCAACAATGCACCAAAATCAACCGCCACGTGCTCGACAACAAAGTCGTTCTGCTTCTCCAAACAACAGTTTATTGCAATCCCGGTTGAGCCCCCAATTTGTGGGATCAAATAAACTATGTCCGGCTTAATTAAACTATTATTTATTTTAATAGTAATGTACAAAAAATGTAATCACCATTCACAGCAAAATTATATATGTGGTTATGTTACTTATTCTTGTTAGGCTGCTCACATTACACTTTTCTACTTCGTTAGTCAAAAACTTCAAAAGTAATATGCTTCCTTTGGCGCGTAATTCAAATTTAAAAATGACCGCGAGAATTACGTTATGGATCCTACATAAGTTCCTTACCTTTATTTAATAAACAGTTAAACAGTTTAACACAAAGCGAACTATTGAAGCAAAATGGCGAATTAGTTATACACAGAGGCAGAGGCAGTTGCAACTGGTGACGATCAACACAAAACACCAGTGCGACTGTGCGAGTCTGACTCTTGGCTACCACGTTAATGCGTAAAAAGGATGAAACTGCATGATGGGATTCGAGCGGTTAATTCAAATTAAATGTATTAGTATTAATTTTAATTAATTCTATTTAATATGTTGTTTTAATATTATATTAAATTGGGTTATATTTTTTAAAGTGTATAAATATAAATAAGCGAGTTAATATATGACTGTCAAACCTTGAACGTACTATATCATATGCAAAAAAACTCGCACAAAAACGTTTTAAAAATGAAATTGTAACCGGGTTGATAACAAAATTTCTGCCATTGTTATTTGAACTTAATTTGTCAACATAACATAAATATTGGTTTAATTTTGTTATCAACCGAATTAAAATTAAAATTAGTTATAAAACCAAACATACTGTTTACGAGTTTTATTTGCAACTGATATAGTATACCTACTTTGAATTAAAAAACCGTGATAACTTTAAATTTAAATGTACATAGTAATAAGGAATGCACATTTATTGAATATACGTGTTACTTAAAATATTCTTGTATATGTTTAAAATATTATAAATCGTATATAATTAAAATATATTAAATCGTATATTTTTAGTAAATTTGATACAAAAAATAAAATTTTAAACAATGATATTGTTTGCTTTAATTAAAATATAATATGGAAATCGGATGAATATCGAATACGTATATAATTTTATGTATATGCGTTATACATCTTACTTTAATGTGAAGTAAATATACAAAAATGTATATTACTTCTTGTATGTCCATTATATATTTGTTGCATATACAGTATATTTTTTACACATTATGGATTAAAATTGCATATTCAAAGAATATGCCGTGTTTTCTGGGACGAGCCCATCTATGTGAGCAGGAACCAAGTTCTCTTCGAATAGTTTTTTCAATAAATAAAATCATATCATTATCAGTTAAAAGTTCCATTTGCATATTCTAACATAGCATCCTACGAGAAACTAGCGGCCGTATAATAATGAAGAGGATCTAATTCATATTTTTCTAAACAGAATTTTCTATAATTTTCAAAAACATCACTTAACAATAAAACATCTCGTTTGAGCTATAAATCTGAATATTCACCAAGAGTTTTTATATTGAAATGTGACCAAACTTTTTCACCATGTTTAAATTCGCTCTCCAAAATGTGTTGATTTTTAATTTTACTGAAAAAATCTATCTTGTAAGGCAATTTTGTTTTATTTAATTTTTCAAAAGAATTTAAATAATAATAAGGATTTACAGCTTTACGACAAATTTATTTAAAATCTTTCTTTTTGGAAAAATGATTTTTAACAAATTTAAACTGGTTAAAATTTAATGATTGAACTAAAGAGTTTTCTAAAGAGGACGGTAAAAATCTCATAGTGTCTAAAAATCTAATATATAATTTATCACCTCACCTTTTTACTAAACGAAATATATTTTCTGTTAGGATAGGTAATGTAGATATTAGATATTTATTAAAACTTAATTCATTAATTAATAGATGTCCATCGTAATTAGTTAGATTATAAAAAATAATTGGCACGAAATAATTGGCACGTGGTAGCTTACATTGTAAATTACAATTATTGCAAATTGTTTATCTATATTATCCAGTAATATGACAATAATCCATAACTTTAATATTATTAAAAGAAAAACTTTTATTGCATAAATGACATTTGTCTATTGAATTGTGTAACTGAATTTCTATATCACTCATTGGTAAAATATCTTTTTTATTAGATAATATTTGGTCTATCATTAAACAATGTTTTAAAATTTCCGATTTTAACCACTTACATGGACAAACCAAATGATAAGCTACACTGTATGGAACATGTTTTTGATAAGGATTTGTAAATGATGATTCTAAAGATGGTTCACAATTTTGAATATTAACTGTTAAACATTCAAAGTCACAGTAAAAAGCAAATAGAACTTTTAGCGTTTTTTTGAAACTCTTGAATTCTAATATTTTATTGTCAGGTGAAGGTAATATTATTTTGAGCGGTTTTTCTTTCACACAATTGTTTAAATGTATAGTTAATTTTCTTTCTGATCAAAAACTACATAAACATCTAATACAAATACTTTTTTTTCCTTTATGTAAATTAATTTATTTTTTAATTTTTTACTACTTTATTTAAATCAATAATATAACAAAAATGAGATTTATTTTTATGCCTGAACAGAATTAATTTAAGTGATTGTTTTTCATTGCTTTTGTATGATATAAAAGACGAATAACCGTATTTTTGTAGCAACTTTTTTATTTGAAACTGAAAAATTTCAAAACATCCGGTTAAAAAGGCTTCTGGAAGTGTATGTGATAAATTGACAATCACACCAGTAATTATTCTTTTTTGAAAGGCAGATGTTGTCTAGAAAATACATAAAAAAAATATTATAAATAAATAGATAGATTAAAAACAATTTACCTGTTTTAATTTCACTCCTGATGGGTGATTATGACTATGATGTTGTGACGATGTTGATGGTGAGGCATTGATTATATTTTCATCAGCATTTTTATTTTTATTTTTGTTCAAAATTTCATTTATTTTAAATTAATTTTTTTTTTCTATTGTTAGACTCATTACAATTTAATATATGTACCTCTAATATGTTTATATTTTAGAAATTCAAATTATATAAAACTTTAAATTCCTCATTATTATGAGATATATTACACTTTTGAGTAAATGTTTCTCCATTTTCTAAAGTATTTTATTTATGAGTTAATATAAGTGGCAAAACAAAAAAAAAAGCAAACGCAAACTCTTTTAATTAATTGTATACATCTATAAGAAAAAAAATTGTTAATATCACAAAATGTATATGTAAAATAATAAAACTTCATTACCTTTGTTTAAAATTGATTAATATTTAAAATTGCACAAACATTTCTTTTGATAACTTTATGCTTTGGCTTCTAGAAAAACTTTTTCACGATAATTTTCTTTGAAACTGGTTATGGTGACTGGTGTAAATGCATCGTTATATCTTCGAGGCAACCACACATTGAACTGCCCCAAATCGGTAGGATTTGTAGGACCGACTAAGGTATCTTTAATGATAATGATTTAATGTCAATATCATAAATGACATATTTTTTATTTAAGTCCTAATCGATGAGTTTCTTAATATCTTTTGATGAAGATTCATTATTAATAGCTTTGAAATTCATTTTCTGTTCAATTTTTTTTTAAATTAAATTCAATTACAAAAGCATTACTAAATTGAATTGAACTTACGTTTTGTTTTATTAGCGAAGTGACGAGATGAACTGGAACTGGTAACTAAACTCACAGTTATTTTTGTAATAATTTATATTGTCTTTTTCTTCACTTTTTGTAAAAACTACCACTCATATGTTTTCAGTGACAAACGAACACTAATGATGAATTATAAGTTTTGAATCATTGGTTTTTATACTAAAACGCTTAACTACACACCGAAAAATTACCAAATTGAACGATTTTTATCATACAACTTATTTTTTAGATAAATTTGATTCATTCTATGAATTTTCCGAAATACATATATTTCGTTAAAATTACCTAATATGTTATAAATTTTAGTTGCATCATCTTCACCATTTAATATAATTAATGTAAAATGTAAGTTTATCAAATGTAAAAATTCTTTAATGCGCTGGATTATTTCTTGTTCTAAAGTTTCACTGTTGATTTCACTTGCACAAATGTTTGATGATTTTATTTGATAATTGCAAATGTTTGAACTAAAATATATTAATTCAATATGTTTAATTTTTTCAATAAAATTTAATTGGCAATCAAATTCTGTCTCTTCACTTGTATTGAAAAATTGATGAAAGTTAGTTTTTGAAAGCCAAACCCCTGAAGTATTTGTTAAACCCAAAACAAGTAAAGATTTGCAACTTTTCAATTCTGAGATGTAATTCTTTGCGATAGACGTTTTGAATGATTTTTTTTTATTATATTTTAACTAAAATATTGATAAAAAAAAATAATAATATGACACAATAGTAAAATGAGGAAAACCACATTTTTTTAACGAACACGGAATTTGGTTTACTTCATCCTATGATTTCATTAGCAACCTAATAAATAAAATATTCAAATTGATATTATGTTTGTAAAATAAAAAACAGTTTATTTGAGATTTACTTAAAATATTTATTTTAAGTATTTATATTAAAAACTAGTTATGTTTACATTTAATTTATTACATTTAACACAAAGCGTTCTTCAAACATTTTCTGACGGTGATCAGTATTAAAAATTGATTTTGTTTTTTTTCGATATCTGCATTTCGATGTCTAAATCGTTTCTCGATTCATTGCAATTTCTTCCCAAGGTCCTCTTCGTGCTGCTTGACAAGCAAACGACCATTGAACAATTGGGTAAGTTTTATTTTGACTTGTGTTAAAGTGTAATATCACAGGATTTGGGGTATTAAATAATACTCAAAGTTTCCTTTTTCCGACTTAACTTTATTTAACTTCTGCACTCATGTGCAATCTCGAATCGGGACGTCTCCTCGATTTTAGGTTCTTAATTAGACTAACTATAAAATATACCCTTTTAATCGAAGGTGTTCTAAACTGCTTATAGTTCAGTTTTAGCTATTGCCAATAATACTAATCATCGTTTTAAGTGCATCGAACTATAGAATTGCTTAGATAGCTAAGTAATGTAACACAATACTCTATTTCTTATTATAATTGATTAGTATCAATTAATTTTATTATTTTCCATTACTTAGCTATGATTTACCTTACACCTTCCCCGAAAAGGAACAAAAAAAAACATACGTTTAAATATGTTTTTTTTTTTACATATAATACACCCTTACATTTAAAACTTATGAATAATTATTATGAACTACCACTTAAGTTGTCTGTTCACCAAAACTTCACTCACCTTAAAATTAAATAACTTTTATTAACATTGAAATTGAACTACTTAACGAATACTAACAATAATATTTTTTAACGCGATTCTTATGTACTAACACATTCTTATTATTTATACTTAAAACAATATTAGGTGTTTGGTCTTCAACCACCCTATAAGGCCCTTTGAATAGAGGGTCTAATTTGCTTTTAATAGTGTTCTGTAACATGACAAGTTCATCGGGTTTGTATGTTACAGGGTTGATATTGTTGTCATAAACAACTTTTCTTTTATCTTTTGATTTTTGTAAGTTATGTCTTGCATCATTACTCGCTTGTTGAAGTCTAGACTTTAATTCGAGAGGATAATTATCGAAAGTGTAAAGCGGATTCATTTGATCGCCTACGCTAGAGGGTAGTCTAGCTTTTTTACCGAAAACTAGTTCATATGGTGTGTATTGAGTTGACGTGTGTACTGTTGTGTTGTATGAAAAACACCAAAACGGTAACCACGAACTCCACGCATTTCCATGCTGGGCAATTTGTATTCGTAAATAAGCACCTAGATTTTTGTGCGAGTTTTCGAGCGAACCTAACGTTTGATGGTGGTAAGCTGTTGATGCTAATTGTCGGATTCGTAATAACTTACATGTTTCCTTAAATGTTGAAGCTAGAAACTCCCTGATCAGTACCCTGATCAGTGACAATATCAGCAGGTATTCCATATCGTAGAATGAAATTATCTACAAAGGATCGAGCCACAGTTGCAGCCTCTTTATTTTCTAGAGGGTAAGCCTCAACAAACTTTGATAATTCACATTGAATAGTCAAAACGTATCGGTTGTTTTGTGAATCTATTTCTAGTGGACCCACGAGATCCAAAAATATTTTTTGAAAAGCCGATGTTGCCGTAGTGGTTATAGTTAGTGGTTCTACATGCGGTGTGGAATGTTTGTACCTCTGGCAATCGTCACATTTTTGTACAAATTTTTCGACGTCTCTCCGAAGACCGCCCCAAAAATAGTACTTTTTAATATTGTTGTACATACGGTTTATGCCCGCGTGTCCGCCCGTAGGTAATAAGTGAAAATCATTCAAAATCAATTGCCTCGTAGGCAAATCACGAATATTGGAAAAATTAGCTAAGATTGATATTTTAACATTACTTGATTGAAAATCATTAGCAAGGTCGGACAGTTGTGTTAAAATGAATGCGCATTCGTCCTTAAGTAAAATAATTTCCGGAATTTTATATTTGATACATATTGATTTCAGGTCTCTCAACGTTGTCCTAAGTACCGAAGTTGATCGAGAATCCTGTTTATAATATATTATTTGCAACGTTGCATCGTAAATCAAATTATCGTTATAATATTCATACTGTTTCTTTTGTAATAGATTAACAAATTCTCTTATCAGAATTGGACGCAACTCAACTGCGTTTTCCGGCCTTTTCAGTACTTCAACCAATCCAGGGTGATCAATCCTGTCTTGGGAAGATTGCTTCACAGGCTCTTTACTATTTTCTTCCAGTAAAACTTTCTTTGCGCCCGCTTTAGTAAGAACATTCACAGTTGCGTCAACTGTAGCAGCCATGTTACGAAGGTCATTAGAAGATAGTGTAATACGAGACAGTGCATCCGCGGCGACATTGTCTTTTCCTTTTAAATACTGAATGGTAAAATCGTATTCTTCTAACGTTAAGCGAAATTTGATAAGTCTACTAGAAGGGTTTGTCATGCCAAATAGATAAACTAGTGGCCTATGGTCCGTATATATATTAAATTGTCTCCCGAAAAGATATGGCCTGAAATGTTTAACTGCCCAGACAATACCTAGCAGCTCCTTTTCAATAGTACAGTAATTTTTTTCGGCCTTATTCAAAGCGCGGCTCGCGTACGCTACTGGTCGGTCATCATTGTTTGCCAGTACTGCACCAATGGCAAGTCCCGACGCGTCCGTTGTTAATTTAAAGGTATTATTAGCAGAAAAATCAGGGTATTGTAATATAGGCGGATGTATTAGAGCATTTTTTAATTCTTCAAAAGCGCGTTGACAAGTGTCAGTCCACTCAAACAAAACATTTTTCTTAAATAGATGGTTTAATGGTGCGGCTATTTTCGCGAAGTTTCGAATATAACGTTGATAGTAATTAAGAAAAGCAACAAATCTTTTAGTAGCATTAGCGTCCGTTGGTACTGGATATTGCCGTATTGCTGTAATTTTGGCGGGATCAGGAGAAACACCCGACGCCGAAATTATATGTCCTAGATATAAAATATCCTTACGTAGAACATTGCATTTATTAGGATTTAATTTTAAATTTACCGTGCGAAGTCTATCAAACACTTTAGTTAAATTCCTATTATGAGTAGATAAATTATTACCAAACACTATCAAGTTATCTAAATATACAAAGCAACTTTCGTAATTTAATCCTGACGTCGCGATAGTCATTACTCTAGAAAACGCGCTGGGACTAATTTTTAATCCCATAGGTAACCTGGTCAATTGATATTGACCCCTGTCTGTAGTGAAGGCTGTGTACTGTCTACTGGCTGAGTCTAGTTCTACTTGATAGTACCCTTGTGACAAGTCTAGATGCGAAAAATACATCGCACCTGACAAAGAATCTAATATATCAGTGATGCAAGGAAGTGGAAACTTATCATCTTGTATTCGCTGATTCAATAAGCGATAGTCAATAACAAGTCTCCACTTTTTCTCACCATTTTTATCAGCTTTTTTGGGAACCACTAAAAGAGGTGCGGACCATTCAGCTTTCGCTGGCTCAATTATGCCATTGTCGAGCATTTGATTTACTTGTTTATGAATCTCCGCTTTTTGTGATTGTGGTAACCGATATGGTTTTACATAAGCAGGGATCGCTGACTCTATTAAATGAATGTTTTGTTTATAAATATTTGTCACGGTTAGTGGGTCATCGGCTAGATGAAAAACGTCAGCAAATTTAGCGCAGATATGTTCAACTGCATTCTTTTCTTCTCTGTTTAAATGTGTCATACTTAGTAATTCGAGTACTTTTTCTACGCGACCTACTGATGAATCATGGGTTCTTGGAAACGTACACATCTCGTAATTGTCTAGTTTTGTAATGTTAGGCCAAAAATTCTTTAACGTAACGTCTTCGTCCCGAACATTTAAAATTCGAACAGGCACAACGTTATCTTGTGGTCTAACTAGGGTGCTAGCGACAAAAACACCCTCTGCTAACTGATCTGAAAGTACTACACAATCCCTATCTGTATTCACCTTACAATATTTTATGACCTCGCACCTTGCTGGAATATAAGTATTGATGTTTTGTCTTGATTCAATTGGTACTACAATTTCTTGATTATTTAACCAAAAAGTGAAATTAAATGTATCAAAATTAATATTTGCGCTATGTTTTTGAAAAAAATCTAAACCTAGAACACCATGCATTCCTTCAATTACTGTGTTCATTATTACAAACTCATGTTTAAGCGTAAGTTCATTGATTTTAAATGCAATCACAGCTGAGCCACATGAAACCGTTGACCCGGCTATACCATTTATTTTAAACTTCAATAGTTCTTGATTCATTTCACAAATTAGTAGTGATTTTTAATAAATATAAAAAAAAAATATAAAAATTGTACACAAAGTTCTACTAAAAATAGTTTTATTTTGGCAGACTAGTTTCGATTATTTTAAATAATCATTCTCAATGCCATAAAAGATGAGTTATGAATTAAATTGATATTTTTTATGGAATTGAGAATGATTATTTAAAATAATCGAAACTAGTCTGCCAAAATAAAACTATTTTTAGTAGAACTTTGTGTACAATTTTTATATTTATCCATTTATTTTAATCGTTTTTGATGAGTTGACAAGTTCATCCTGATGTAAAAATTTAGAAAAAAAAATACTAACTGCGGCTCCTGTGTCTAATAAAAATAACAATTCTTTATGGTTATAACAGATACGAATGAAATTTAGACCGTTTAAATTCAAAACTTCTACCTCCTCCTTTTTTGGTATATTGTTATTGGGCACGAAAAAACGTTTCACCCGAAGTTCGTGAATCGTTCCCTGCATTTTCCGTTGGGTATCCAGTTTCTTCAATTTTATTCATAAACACATTTTGCTGTCTATTGAACTGAGCACGTGGATTATTACTTTGGTAATTTTGATTAAAACGGGAGTTAGTATATCGGGGATTACTATTATTTCGGTAGCTGTTATTATAATCGCGGTAATTGAAATTCTGGCGTTGATTACCCCAAAAATGACCGCGATTTTGTTGCGTGTTTTCCCGTTGAGAATTGTTATAGCTATTGTAATAGTTTGATTGCCTTTCGTTATTTGGTTGTCTGTTAAAGGCTCCACTATTTCGGCTTCCTCTGTCATTTTGTGGGTTTGAATAGCTACAACCTCTTTGAAAAGAATTTCTTCCCTGTAAATGAAGGACCGGAGCTGATGTGGAGTCATAGTCAGGCACTGAAGCCTCTTTAGCCCCATCAATAGCATCTCTAAGTTTTTCGAACCGCCCGGCTTTAACAATAGTTCGCAATTCTGCATTTCTTAACCCGTTTGCAAATCCGTTAATTGCCAATTTTTCGTTAGTTTCGCGCAAAATTTCTAAAGCCCCATTTCTACCCCCTGCCTGTGCGATTGTTAGATCCGTCATTAAACTCTCAATTAATCGACTATATTCGTCAATCGTTTTATTATCCTGTCTACTATTAATTAATTGGGTCGATAACTGCGTTACCGACCTTTTTGGTATAAAATGCTTGTTTAAATCTAAGATTAACTCTGCGTTTGAGACATATGTGGACTGGAGCCGAATTTTCGCAACTTGTGACAAGCGCGTTTTTAGTACATACTTTGTCAAAGTTTTTTTTTATTCAACATCCAGTAATGAATCGTACATTTCTATTGCATTAATTAATTGTTTTGTGGTCTCTGTAGTACCATTCATAAGCGGCAGCGACATAGCCGCCGTTCTTAAATTAAATGTTTCAGACATTGTGCTATTATTCGGATTATTACTAGAGGTTAAAGCAATTTTTGTTTTGTTTTCTATTTCGCGTAATCTACTACTTAGAATGCTTTCTATTTCTTCTGCATATTTATCAAAATTTTCGATAATTGACTTAACCTCCGCGATAACTTCCGCTGAATGAGCTCCACTTTTATTAAACAATTCTTTTAATTTATTACAATCAGATATAAATGTATTTAGATTTTCTAACTTACGTTGCGTAACCTCGATATTTTGTCGTCGCTCACTGTTGTCTTTAATTAAGTTTTTATAATACCCTGTAATTTCATCCACCAAGTCGCTGAAACCTGAAGCTGCTGGAGAGGGCATCTCATTTTTTCATATGTTTGACAGAGGTGATGATGATGACACGTTGATGTCCTTCCACGATGAAGATGCTGGAGACCATTTTCTGGAGCGATGTTAGGCTATGGTGACGATTGGCAGCTTCTTTATAGATTTTCTGTAGAACGTGCAATTTCCCTTCTAATTTTTCGTTCCCAGTTTTTCTTGCATTTGTTGTAGACAAAATAGATTAACACCAACACTGCCGCAACTAATAGGGCAACTTCTGCAAATTCTCGAACTGACCACTTCTCACTTTCGTTTCCCGCATCGTTTATTTTGTTTGATTGTCCTCCACTGTTCCCTGCTTGGGCGATAATAATTTCCTTTTTTTTTGAAAGTTGGCTCCCCATATTGAGATAAAAAAAAAAAAAACTTCACAACACTTGGGTTAATCCTGGCAAGATCGCCATGTAATATCACAGGATTTGGGGTATTAAATAATACTCAAAGTTCCCTTTTTCCGACTTAACTTTATTTAACTTCTGCACTCATTTGCAATCTCGAATCGGGACGTCTCCTCGATTTTAGGTTCTTAATTAGACTAACTATAAAATATACCCTTTTAATCGAAGGTGTTCTAAACTGCTTATAGTTCAGTTTTAGCTATTGCCAATAATACTAATCATCGTTTTAAGTGCATCGAACTATAGAATTGCTTAGATAGCTAAGTAATGTAACACAATACTCTATTTCCTATTATAATTGATTAGTATCAATTAATTCTATTATTTTCCATTACTTAGCTATGATTTACCTTACAAAAGCAAACATGGTTTTTACTTACACTACTGGCTGAATTCATTCTGATTTATTGGTCAATATAAGAAATAAATTATATACATAATGTTGTAACGTGTCTATTTTGTAACATATACATTTGTCACAACTGCTCGGAAATCATATTATGGATCAAAAATCAAAAAGGCGGGACTGTAACCGGTAGCGGCACTGACGGCAGAATTCAATGCGAAGCGGACAGACGGTAGTGCTTCCTTCCATTTGTCGTGGTCGGCGCCTATGATGTTGGATAGTTGCAGCTTAACATATTGGTTTTGCCTTTCCACTGGATTTGCAGCTGGGTGGTACAAAGGAATCAGGTTCTGCTTGATGCACAGGCAATACGTAACTTGTTGCATAATGTCGGCAACAAATTGCACTCCATTGTCGCTTATAATGCGCCGAGGGGTTCCATATCGTAGGATCAACTCGTCAATAAGAATGGTTGCGTAAGCCTTAGAAGTGGCTTGAACCGGGGGAAATAACTCTATCCAGCGGGTGGCAGTGTCTTCGATAGCGAAGATCTATTGTGCGCCTAGATCCATCAGCGGGGGCATGGGGCCAACCAGGTCCATCAAAACGTTGACTCATCACCGGAGTTTGCAGCAAAACGGCGCCTCAAAACGTTGACTCATCACCGGAGTTTGCAGCAAACCAGCAGGCTTTAGGTTACTGAGTTTGTATTTTTGACAGGCGGTGCAGTGTGAAATATGTTTTGCGACGTCCCTTGTTATGGAAGTCCAGAAATTGCAACTGGCGATGCGGCGAAATGTCTTTTCGCGACCGTTATGTCCAGCTGTTGGCGAACCATGACATTCCGTGAGGATGGCCGGCACCATGGAACGGGGAATCACCAACGGGTCATCTTCGGATTCACTTTCCAGAAAGTAATGGTAAATCACCCCATTATACATGACATAGCCCCGATCAGTCCATCGAGTAACTTCGAGCGGATGGACATCACTGTTTTCGAAGCATCGAATAACGGCAGCAACGTCAGGATCATTAAGCTGTTTTTCTCGCATCTTTCCAGGTGAGTCTGTGGGCAGTAGCACTGAAACAGTACAGATATCAATATTGGAATCAGGATGTTCCGCGGGTAAAGAAGGACGGGACAAGGTCCGTCCTTCGCCGCCAGGCGACCTGTTGGCGATCTCAAGGACATCCACCACTCCAAGGGTTGATGGTTCGTCTTAATTACGACTTGGGCGCCGTCAAGAATACCACGAAATTTCTGCACAGTGAAAACCAAGGCTAAGGCTTCTCGTTCCGTGGTCGTGTAATTTCGTTCAGGCGGAGTCAGCAGCCGCGACGCGTATTCGACCGGTCGTTCGTCGGGTCCCTCCCCTTAGAGTAAACATGCCCCGACGGCATACGCACTTGCGTCACTCGTGATGACGAACGGCTCCTCTGGATTCGCTTGTCGCAAAATAAAGGTGGTGACAAGACATTGTTTCAACGTAACAAAAGCTCTGTTTTGTTCATCATTCCATTTCCATGTAGCGCCTTTTCTTGTTAACATACTCAGTGGGCGAGAGATGTCAGCGAACTCAGGAACAAAACGTCTAAACCAACTACAGGTCTGAAGGAAGGTTAGGAGTTGCTTTACGTTATTCGGAGCCGACATGGTGTTGATGGCTTTGATCTTTTTAGGATCTGGTAGGATTCTATTCGGCGTGATCAGGTCCTAAATACTTGACTTTTTCGCGACAAAAGAAACACTTTGATCTGTTTACTGTTAACTGAAACATGGTTAGTCTGTCAGAAAGTAGCTGCAGATCGCCTACGTGTTCGTCGGAAGCCGAACTGATCAGTATCAAGTCGTCAAGATATGCGAATACATCGATCTCTCCAAGTCCAGCACGTACTCTATCTATTAGCTGCTGAAACGTAGCTGGGGCGTTTCGTAAACCGAACAACATTCTGAGAAAGCGATACAGTCCGAATGGCGTGATAAAACTTGTATTGTCAAGGTCGCACTCTCTGACAGCTACCTGGTGGTATCCAGCCTGAAGATCGAGTTTAGTCATGTAAGCAGCTTGCTTGGTTGAATGTAATAGGTCGTAATGGTAATTCGCGGAAGTGGATAATGATCCGGAACGGTGATCGCATTCAACTTCCGAAAATCCACGCAGACTCGAATCTTCCCATCATTTTTGGGCACCATCACGACAGGTGCAGCGTACGGTGATTCCGAATCTTCGATAATTCCCTGTTCGCACAACGAGTCAATCTCACGTTGGAGAGCGTCTTTCTTCAGAGGTAACAATCTGTAGGGTGGAATAGCCACAGGTGTGTCATCGGTGAGATTAATCACATGCTCAGCAAAAGGAGTTGCTTGATGTTTAGGCAAGAATACATTACGGTTTTTCTCAACTAAGTCATTGATGAGCTCACGTCGCGAATTAGACAATGAGTTTCCTTCGTCCGATCAAAGACGAAGTTCTATAACCTCGGCACTTACAGCAGCTACCTGTTCTGGGCCACTGAAAGGTTCTGGGCACAGCGGAAAATTACTGTGGGGTGAATCAGAAAAACAATATGGCATATCAGCAATGTTTAATATAATGTTCGCGCATTTAACAAAGTCTACCCCTAAGAGTGTTTTAGAGTCAGTATGCTCCGGCACAGCAATAAATTTGGTGGGAATTTTTCGTCCCATTAAGCACACAGAAGCGCGAAACGTGCAGGCGGTGACAGTCTTAGGTACGCCGTCCGCAAGTGTCATTTGTAACTTCGAAACCGTATAAGGAATTAATTGGGTCAAAAAATGCTTATACAACCTGGTTCCAGCAATGCTGCATTTGGCACCGGTGTAAAGAAACGCGAGTCCGTTCTTTCCATTCACCGTGATGTTCAGTATCGGTCGAGGCACACGACATCCATCGTCATTTACTAGGATTTCAATCGCGGACGTTTTGGTTTGAGCAGAAGGCTGCTTGCATTTTGGGCACTGGGAGCGGATGAACCCAGGAGTTCCACATCCGTAGCACGAAATCGTTGTCGGTCTTGCAGATGGAGGTTTGTTGACGGGCTCGGCGAAGGAATTCGCACGCTTGAGGCACTAATCGACGGAATGTCCGAAGAAATTGTAGAACGAACATTTCGGTCGCATCTTTTTCGATTTATCTTCCAACTTGATTTTGGGAGGTTGTTGCTTATCTGCTTCATTCAAACTGTCTTCAATTGATCGAGCCTTATAAATAAGATCTTGAAATGAATGTATTGAATCGCGCGAAATCTGTTTTCGAATTTTGTGGTTCAACAATCCGTACACCATGTCAATTTGGCTTTTATTGGGAAGCGCTGCGTCGGTTTTTGGTAACTTGGCAAGCAGAGCTCGTGCGTTATTGACGAAAATATCTGTTGGTTCCCGATCATTTTGTTCCCTGGAAAACAGCTTTTTGTAAATTTTGTGCGGCGGAATACTTCGGCCGAATGCGTGACGTAAAGCATCGATCGCTTTATTCCAGGTATTATTGTCGGTTTTGGCGCCTTGCCACCATGTTACGGCTTGTCCATCAAGCAACATGGGCAACCCTAAAAGCGCGTTTGCATCAGTGACGGTTGCGCATTCTTTGTAAATTTTTATGGTGTCAATGAACGCATTCACCGCGATTTCCAGCAAATCTGGATTTGCAACGAACGAAATTTCCAAGAGCATCCTGATGAACGTTCTGATTTAACCCTTACATTCTTGTAAGGAGCTGCTGCAGCACTTCCTGCGACATAGTAACGTTATCCATAGTAAAAGGATTGTTACTAACCTGCGATGAATTATTCGTCGATTGCAGATTATACGAGTGTAGTAGGTCTATTGCAGTAGGTTCAATCGGTGAAATGTCTTCGTCAGATGAAGAGTTGCTCATTGGTTTCAATAGCTGTATTACACTGTGTCACTTTGATCGGGGCCACTTTCTTATTAAAATGGCGGACCAGTTCCGTTGCACAAGGACGGTAAAAACGCGAAAAATTCACTAATTTTTCGATTAAACTGCACAACAGCGCGGTTGTGATTCCAGCACTTGCATATTACGCAAGGATTTTGGCCGCAAGCAACGCAAAGTTGAACACCTCGCACGTGGTTTCAGCCTCTAACTTGAGTCCATTTCGCCAGCCCCCCTTTTTTGATTTATAAGACCAAAATGATCCTAACGAATAGTGCTTGTTTAGTGCTATTTCGTGCCGCAAAAAGTTTGATTAGTGCTGGTCATTTGTTTAAATAAATTGTTTCTATAAAATGTGGGGCTGACGAAACGCTAGCCCCCCACATTTAATTTTTAAGAACTTTTTAACGCTATTGTTTAGTGCTTGTTTAGTGCTATTTAGTGCTGTAAAATATTTGATTAGTGCTGGTCCCATGCTTAAATAAATTATTTTTCAAAAATGTGGGGCTGGCGAAACGCAGCCCCCCTCTTTGTATTTTTAAGTATTTTTTGACGCTATCGTTTAGTGCTCGTTTAGTGCTATTTAGTGCTGCAAAAGATTTGGTTAGTGCTGGTGCTTTGTTAAAATAAATACATTTTCAAAAATGTGGGGCCGGCTAAACGCAGCCCTCCTCTTTGTATTTTTAAATATTTTTTGACGCTATTGTTTAGTGCTCGTTTAGTGCTATTTAGTTCTGCAAAACATTTGATTAGTGCTAGTCCTTTATGTAAATAAATTATTGTTTTAAAAATGTGGGGTTTGCAAAACGCGGCCTCTGTCTTTGTATTTTTATGTATTTTTGACGCTATCGTAGTGTAATTTATTATGAAACCGACCTATAGAGCCGTTTACACATCCGAGGATCATTCTGAAATTTACTTTTACAATAATTAAGAAGAATAAGAAGAATAATTACAATTTTATGCGAAATAAAACTTTAACGAGTATATACATCGATTTTTTAACTCTTTAGATTAAAATCGATGTATTACACGTCAAAATTTTAGTCCACGAAAATGTTGGTCTACTTTTAAGAGTATTTCTCAAATATGTAAAACAGATTTTAGACTTAATAATGATTTTATTAATAACAATCTTTACATTATAATAAAACTTTATTCAAATACAATAGCAAACACATAAAAACATTTGAATTCTACCTAATAAAAAACTAAACTTTTTAAAAATCAAATAACACGTCTTAATACATATAGAAAGTCAACATACTTATAAATAAACTATACAATACTAACGGTAGACATTATATAAAGCAGTTTTATTTTGAGTACAATAATAAATGTAGGGTTAAGATTGTATTACTGGAACAGTCTATCTTTCCTTGTTTTAAGTCGTTGTATATTTCCCATGATTGCAAATGCCTCAAAGAATGACAAATATAGTGACCCAATTTAGATGCATCGTTACCCTGGAAAGCTATAACACCTCTTAGCGTGTAATGATCATTCATAATTGACATGTGATGAGAAATATCTTTTAGGACACAGCTAATGTTTTGACCTGTATTGTCTACAGCTTCTATAAAGAGAAACTTGCTAAAAAATAAATTTGTGCCAGACTTTTTGTGGTTTTTCCTGCACAATCTTGTTAGATCATTTATATACTGATTCATTGACGTTTCAATCTGAAAGTTTGTTTTGTTGTAAATTGTTATAGGAAGAACTGATACATTTCTATAAAAATTGGTGTGACATGATTTGCAATAACGCTCTTCTTTTAAACTATAATTGATCATATTTATTGCCACAAGCTTTTGAACCAGGTTACCAATATTACACTCTGTCGGATAAGTCCGAATATTGCTGAAGTTCTCCTTGCAATCAAAAACAGTTGTTAAAATTTCTGCTCTGAGTTTGTAAGTTTTGGGAGTTATTCTTTTAATAACATTTTCAATAATTTTTGATAAAGTTGAGTCGGGATTGCTAAATAAATTTCCCTCTAACGAAATGGAATTGATTTTAAAGTGATTAAATTTCCATTTTTAAGCAAGTTTAGTGGTAATACTGCACATTTTTCTGATAAATCAACCTTGCTCCATTCGGATAATACGGTCATGTAGGAAGATCTTTTTCGCTTTTTCCTTGAATCTGCAATTAGATCTGTTTGAGCGTGGCCCCTCCAATTTTCAATACTGCAATCAGAATCAGATTTTTTATTTGTTTTATTTATGCTTATCTCTAGATTTTCATAGTGTCTTTTTTGGTTCTTCAATTTCTTCGCATCTTCTTTTGCTTTAGATGTGTCCTTGTCTTGGATTATATTTATGATTCTTGTTTTTGGATTCAACTTTGGCGAAGTCATATTATCGGATTGCGTTTCTAATATTTCTTCGTGTTGGGTTTCAATATTTTTTTCCGCTCGTAACGTCTGTGTAATTTCGTTAGTTTCTAATATATATTCTATCTGTTGGTTTACATCATTATTACTTATATGTGGTTCTAACACTTTTGCAATATCATCATTTGCTTCGCGATCTGCTTCAAGGTTGTTATGTGCATAATATGTAAGATCTAAATTTTTAGTCATGTCCACTGTCGTAATCAAAACCTCTTTTTTCTGATTTTTAGTTTCGCTTTGTTTCATGGCCTTAGACTCCTTAATATCTTCAAAACTATAACCAATCGTATTTTGGACATTAACATTTTTTTCATTTGCGACTATTAGCTTCAAGTATCCTCTTATATAATCAATGTGCCCAAATACGAAATCATCAATCCTCAATGGTAATTCTTTATTATTAAATACACGATTTTTAAGAATATTGAAACTACTTTCTACTGTGGCGCTGGAGCTAGTATTCTTGGAATTGTCAAAATATTTTGTCATAACCACCGACCAAAGTGGAAATAGTTTCATAAATTTTGTAGCATCCGTAACAAGATCAGGAAGATATTGAAGATTGTCCCTATCCCCTTCTGTAATATTTTTTTTGATATTACAAGCAATGCTTTTTGACCAATCTACAAATAAATTTGAAGCATTTGTATTAAAAGCCTTTTCGTCCACTTTGTCCATATTATTATCTACTTGACCATTATAATTTGCAGTGCATTCGTGAAACTCTTCCTGTAGTCCATATGATATTAAATTTTTCAAAAACATTTTTTCAATTTCGCAGCTTGTTTCTTCTTCGTTTTCATCTTTTTATTCTGTTTCGCTTAATGCCACTGTAAAAATTGCTTTTAATATCTTTTCGGAATCTTTTATATCAGACGATTGTATAAGTTGGCAAAATGATCTTATGTAAAAGTGTCTTATTCTTTTACTTTTTCCTTTAAGAGAATTCCATTGTGTTATTAATTTAATTGTATGAGCCACATCACATCTGATATACACTGTAGGAATACTTTTATTGTTGCTAAAAATTATATTGTAGCAACAAGTTATGTAGTCATTAATAGTATTAAATGAGGTAAAAGATCTACTTATGCCATTTAACAATGCCAATGACATGTCAGAAACAATCTCCTTGGGTTTATCTGCACCATCTCTCAACCAAGAAGACAACCAGTAATAGATCGCCACGTTGTCATGCCTCTCTGAAAGCATATCAGCCACTGAGTATTGGTTTTTGGAATCATTTGTAACAATACTGTACAGGTAAATGGTTTTAGAATAGCCGCAGTATGGTCTTTCAAGCTTTTTTGCAATATCACCAGTTGCATCTATTGAAATTTTGGAATATTCAGTTTTGCAATAAGCATTGTACAAATGTATTTGTACCGTGCTCCAGTAATGAACGTAGAATTTATCTAGCCCAATATCCTTTATAAAGTCGCTGTAAGGAAAACTATATTTTGCCAGAAATACAGATGTGAGTGGATCTTTGTGTATTCTACCATCAGCAATAGTCTTTGATTTGAGCACTCCTAATGCATTAGCAGTTGGTACATGATTAGGCTCACAGTCGTCATTTGACATAATTTCATTAGCAATATTTCTGACCAAGCTACTTCCTGTAACATGGTGATCACGTAACTTTTGCACAAAATCTGCTTTGTTTGGACCTAATATTCTTCTCTTCATGATATTATTATGACGGATCGAATAGTTTCCCTTGAAATTGCAATCAATAATAGGCCTTTGTCCAGGTTCTGGCCTTTGCTTCATCACACCAGTAAATTTTGATTGGCATTGTTTGCATTTACCAGTTATTACTAAAAAGCTGCATTTTGACTCATTTTGAATCTTTGCTCTTTTAAAAGACAAACAGCAGGCTAATTTTGTGTGATCCCAAAAATGAGAAATTGGATTTCAAACATATTTTGGTAGCACCGAATATTCTCTGGTTTTATTTTTATTTTCGTAGAAAACGGTAATTGATTTCATTTTTTGCCAGTCTATTTCTGACAAAGTCATTCGGAATAAAATTTCTTCTGCCTCATCAATTTTTAGATCTTCATCGCTGTTGCTTAAATTTTCTTCATCCGGCGTACTTGGTTCATCTTGATGATCTTGCAATGGTAACTTTATTTTTTCTCTTATGTTATACCTATTGAATAGTATAACATTGTATAGTGTTTTGGCGTTCATTCGGTAGTTAAGTTGTTTTGAAATTGTATTTCATATTTTATTTTTAGGAGGTACAGGTTTTACAGGTACAGGTCTTTTGACAAAAAATTAGTTCTACACACGAGGTGAATACTTTCACAATGTCGGGTACCAGATCAGACTCTTTGCGTGGCATCTGAAATAAAATCCTTTATTAGGTAGTAGTACATTTATGAAACAAAGATGTACGCATTAAATTTAAGGAACTTGGAAACCAATGCGGATTTGAAAGTCAACTTTGACCAGTATTTACATATCTAAGGGTTCGTTTATGCAACGATATTTAGCAATAGCAATAGCAGTAGGCATAAAAGTTGAACACGTGTATTTCAATGGGACCATTCATGCATATTTAGCAATAGTGCGCTATTGCTAAAACTTTTTCAACTTTATGGCTTAAGTACTAAATCCTTATATTGAAGGTTAAATAATACACAATATGATTTACAACTACCCTCTGGCATACCTGCGTCTGACAACTGTGTTAATTTTGTTTCACTGCGCACTACTGCTAAATCCTTAAATATTTCGTGCATAAATGGTCTTGAATCTTATGGCTTATTTTATTGCTATTGCTACTGCTATTGATATTGCTATTGCTAAATACCTTTGCATAAACGAACCCTTACTCAAAATGATATTTGATAAATCTTAAGTTCACATCTTAGCAAAATCAATGTATTGTTCATACCTGGAAATTTTTAAGTCTCACTTTATTATTTAACAAATTGGCGAAGTAAAAGTTAACAAAACAAAGCATGTATAACCATACAAAAATAATATACTTTTGTATATTATGACATTGAATAATAGATGTCGCTTTGTTAAGTTGACATCTTCCCTATTAGTTTAACTCTCTGAGACAAAAGGTGCGTTCGGTAATTCGGTTTGTTCTAAAGTACATATACCTTCTCTCAGTCATCTCTCACGCACTCATTGTTTTAAATATGTAAACAGGTGGAAGTGTTCCAATGGTTACCCAAATCGAATAACAAAACGCACCTCGGTCCACTACAAAAAATAAAGCTTTTATCATTTCTATTTTATTCTAAAATCTAATTTGAAACTATATGGTTAGTATTAATAATATTATTTGCGGCATTAATCAGAACTTAACACGCAATAAAGGATAGCGTAAAAATATACTTGAAAATACAGGACTGCGTTTTGCAAACCCCACATTTTTAAAACAATAATTTGTTTACATAAAGGACTAGCACTAATCAAATGTTTTGCAGAACTAAATAGCACTAAACGAGCACTAAACAATAGCGTCAAAAAATATTTAAAAATACAAAGAGGGGGGCTGCGTTTAGCCGGCCCCACATTTTTGAAAATGTATTTATTTTAACAAAGCACCAGCACTAATCAAATCTTTTGCAGCACTAAACGAGCACTAAACGATAGCGTCAAAAAATACTTAAAAATACAAAGAGGGGGGCTGCGTTTCGCCAGCCCACATTTTTGAAAAATAATTTATTTAAGCATGGGACCAGCACTAATCAAAAATTTTGCAGCACTAAATAGCACTAAACAAGCACTAAACAATAGCGTCAAAAAATTCTTAAAAATTAAATGTGGGGGGCTTGCGTTTCGTCAGCCCCACATTTTATAGAAACAATTTATTTAAACAAATGAATAGCACTAATCAAACTTTTTGCGGCACTAAATAGCACTAAACGAGCACTATTCATTAGGATCATTTTGGTCTTATAAATCAAAAAAGGGGGGCTGGCAAAATGGACACCTCTAACTTGGGCGCCAGATGTTGTAACGTGAATTTCTTCCCGCACAACGGTGTGAAATTAAACAGCATCAGTCGTTGTTTAATTTAAAGTTTTATTACATATCAACCCGATTAACGCAATTGTAAAACAATTTTAACTAATATGAACAGAAAATGTGGATAGTTGGCCAAAAAAGATGGTGAAATAGCTGGCTTCAATTGCTGACGACTAGTCCCTGTACCTTGCCGGTCGTTTTCCTGACCTGCGTAGTTCAAAGGGAATTGTCACCAGGGGCGGCACCTGAGGGAAAATGCCTTAGCGTTACAATAATTAATATCTATAATAATTAATGAACATTTTATTAATTTAAATGTTAATAAAAAATTAATTAAAACATTTTATTAGTTGAAATATTCGGATTGAGCACATTTTTTTTTTTTTTTTTTTTTTTTTTTTTTTTTTTTTTTTTTTTTTTTTTTTTTTTTTTTTTTTTTGTACATTATAGTAGAACTTTGATTTTTATATCTAACATATATTTCCCACTACTATTTGAAAATGGACTATTTACAGAAATTTACGTTTTAAACACTTTACAATGTCCCACCAATCAAAAGAATCAAATGTAATTTTTTTTTGTGTTTTATGTCTT
This sequence comes from Cryptophagus acutangulus, assembly GCA_963556235.1. Taxonomy (NCBI): domain Eukaryota; kingdom Metazoa; phylum Arthropoda; class Insecta; order Coleoptera; family Cryptophagidae; genus Cryptophagus; species Cryptophagus acutangulus. The sequence continues at coordinate 468,353 of OY744563.1, forward strand.
CTAATTGAATAACCGGAGGAAAATCTTTTTCTGTAATTATTCGTATGTTTAAAACTAAATTTAGTTTTGTTGTCACATTTGATAATTTATAAGTAGATTGGTTTATTAAAATCGAATTTGTTACCATTTGGAGTTTGCAATGCGTTTGTTTTATATGAGACATCTTGGAAAAATTATTACTGACATTGTCCACCTCTGTCTGATCAAAACAAGTGTTGTTGAATTTTCGAACTTATTTGCTTTTTCTTCTTGTTGATTAATGTTTTTTAATTTCTTCGAACTTAACTGATCCTTCACAATACACTTATTCTTTTTTTGACTAATTTTTATGCAATGAAATCACAACCAAATTGTATAAATGTGTGTATTCGTATTTATATTTCTAAAATCAAATGACGCCCCTCCCAATTTGATTGACAATTTGTTGATAATTATATGTATATGCAAATCTATATACATAGAAATGATTAAATTTATTGAACATCCGTATTTTTAATCCAACTATTGCGTGTTTGATTGAAACCCAACCATTTAACATATAGTTTATCACCCTTTTTTTGTAATACTTTTTCAATTAAATAAATATCTGGCTGTTGAGTTCTCTGTAATTCAACTTTATAAAATCCACCACTTTAGGTATACCATTGTTCGGAATCCGTTTTTAAATGTTTAGTTTATTTTTAATTGTTATTTAAATAGTTGAGAGGTACACCTGTTTTGGAGTGAAGCTAGAGCAACCAAAAAAGCACCATTTTTTGTAGCATATACACGTTTGACGATCAGTTGATCACGAAGAATAAGACTTATCGAAACTTGCGTTGAAAGACGGGCCAAAGACGAATCGTTCATCTTGAGCTTTACAGTGAATTCTCGTTTTAATTTGCAATTGAGCATTTTTATATTTTTGATCAATTCGCGATTTGATTAATAATACGCGCTTCACCTGTGACTGGTGATTTCTCTCGTTTTCCAAACCAAAATTACTCTTCCTTTTCCTATTTCCGCACCTTTTTTTTCCCGTATCAAATATTTCGTTTTGCTACTTTGCTGTCCAGTAGTCTCGCGCCTAGCCGCCACTTTTCATTTTATCATTTAAGGTAAGTGCTATTTTGCTGCTGTGTTTCTTTGCTGCGGTATTTTTCATTATTTATAATCGCCAAGCGGATTACATCTGTCCCGACCATATAAATTTCTCCCCGCGTTATTAACATTTGGTCCTTCGAGCCGCATTATTGGAACTGGCGGTTTGTAGGGTCGTGATTTTTTTGATTCGCTTTGGGATTGATTGTTACATGTGTATCTCTTAATTTTTGAATTTAATTGATTAATTTTTGACAATTCTTCGCAATTTGCCTGTTTTTACGCATGTGTAGCGATTTTGTTTTTGTTTTGTTTTTGTTTTTTTTTTGCATTTGTTGGCCACGGTTTGTTGATCGCGTTTTTTTTGTCGCATTTTCGCTCACCAGACAGTTTCGTATTTTTTCACACATTCATGTTGCTTCAAATTGATGATATTTTCTATCCTCTTCTCATTTTTGCTTCTTCTCTACTAATTAACTTTGTTTTTCATTATTTTAATTCCTGTAATAATGGCTGCTGCTATATTGAAATTAGCCATTGCGCTTTGTGAGGATGTAATTGATCAAATTACAGAAATTAAAAATCTTGCGGAGGATCAAGCGTACAAAAAGGAGGAACATTAAGAATTTTTGTACGCACAATTGCAAGCTAGATCTTCTGCGATTGAACCACTTTTCGAACAGTTTAACACTCAACATGTCGCGATATTGAGCATCGTTTGCACTCAGGAGGGTGCAGATTTGAAGGAACAGAGTGCAATTTGACAGGCATTCAATGAAAATGATTATACGATTTAGAGTATTTGTTCTGAATTATTTGAAATACCTACTCCTGAGGTGACGACCCAAAATGTTCCGTCTGCTGCCACTTCTCAGATAAAACTACCGCGCCTCGAACTTCCTAAATTTGATGGTGACATTAAAGCTTGGATATCTTTTATCGACATGTTCAATTTCACAATCCATAACAGTCCTACGTTATCGGGTGTCGAAAAATTTAGTTTTTTGACTTCTTGTCTTCAAGGCGCTCCTTTCTCGTTGGTTCATTGTGTTCCGATATCAACCAACAATTAATTATCCCATAGCATATAATTTGCACGTTAAACGCTACGATAATAAAAAACTGGTACCATCCTCGCATTGGAATGCGCTTGACAATTCACAAAGGTTAACGGACGCCACCGCAAATTCGAAAAGTCTACGTCATTTAGTGATGCATTTTACTTCGGTTCTCTCTCAACAGCTTGAAAATGCTACTCAGCTTGGATCCTTGTCGCATCCGCTGTCTTCACCGCCGTCGTCCTCATCGCAAGCAACTTCGCAAAATTTGCATTCTATGACTAGTTTATTACCTTCTGCCACAACGGTTTTAGTATCGACCGCTATCATTGATATTTTGGATCAAAGAGGCATTGCAACATCCCGTTCGCGTTCTTCTAGACAACGCTAGTCAAGGGAACTTTATTTAAGAAAAATGCGCAAATTGCTTAGGTTTCTCAAAGACGAAATTGTCATATGACATTCTTGGTTTGGGTCATATGAAAGCAGGAGATTCTCACAGTACCACTTGTAGACTCCAACCGCGGCATTGTTGCCAACCTCAATTTAGTATCAAAGCGGTGATTCTACCCCAAGTCTGTGGCAAGATGCCCAGCATTTCTTTTCCTAACAACCAATGGGCACATATTGCCAATATTAGACTTGCCGATCCTAACTTCAATGTTTCGAGTCATATTGATATGTTACTAGGTGCAGAGATTTTTGCCATGATCATAAAATCGGGTCGACGTATTGGTAATAGTTATGAGCCAACGGCTATCGATACTGAATTTGGCTTGATTTTGATGGGTCGCATCGTTTTGCTGCGCCTAATACTGGAACAAATATCACATCACTTTGTAGTTTGGCTCTTGAGTCAATCGTTCAAAATTTTTCGTCTCTTGAAGAAATTCCCATTTCCCAACCGTTGTCAAATGAAGACGTTTAAGTAAACAAATTTTTGCATCTCAGCATTTTCGTGATTCATCAGGTAGATTCGAGGTCCCTTTACCGTTCAAATTTGACGCGCTAGAATTTACGGACTCTCGTATTATTGCTCATCGTCGGTTTTTGTCTTTAGAGCGTCGACTTACAAATCATTCGGACCAGCAATATTCTGCCTTTATGCGAGAATATTTAAATTTAGGACACATGGAACTCTTGGAAAATCTTATTGAATTTCTGTTCTGTTATTATATCCCGCACCATTGCATACTTAAACCAGATAGCTTCACCACGAAGCTTCGTGTGGTTTTTGATGCGTCCGCTAAAACTTCAGAAGGTCTTTCGCTCAATGATACTCTTTTTGTCCGTCCTAAGTTACAGAGTAATATTTTTAACATTTTGTGTCGATTTCGTATGCACCCATTTGTCTTTACCGCGGATGTCAAACAAATGTATCGGCTGATTCGCATTTTACAACATCAAAGATCTTACTAACGGATCTTATGGAGATTTTTTGCTTCCGATCCGATTCTGACGTATCAGTTGAATACTGTCACTTACAGTTTGTCTGCAGCTCCTTTTTTAGCGCTACGAACATTGATGCAGTTGGCTAAAGAGGAAAGACACAATTTTCCACTTGGTTCTGAAATATTGTTACGAGATGTCTATGTCGATGACATCGTTACGGGTTGTAAAACCATTGATGACGCACACACGATTCAAACCCTGTTAATTGATCTGTTCTTGCCTGGTGGATTTGAACTCCGAAAATGGGCAAGCAATCACCCTGGAATTCTTGCCAACATTGACGAAGCTCACTGTCAGACGTCTCCTGATTCTTTTGATAACGAATCCAAAAGTGTGTGTGAAGATTTTAGAGTTGCAATGAAACCCTCATGTCGATTGTTTTAATTATCGGCCTCAACCTTTTGAGCAATTGTGTACAAAACGAACTCTGCTATCTGACTTGAATTTATGACCCTTTAGGATTTCTTGCACCCATTACCGCTTCCACAAAATTTATGATTCAACGTTTATGGGCTTTAGGACTCAAGTGGGATGATGCACCGCCTTCAGATATTGTTAGTCGTTGGCATCAATTTAAATTAGAACTTTCTTTATTATCTGATCTTCGCATTCCACGATATATTTGGTTAGAGAATATTGCCAGATGTGAGCTTCATGGATAGTGTGATGCATCCGAATTGGGATATGCTGCAGCAATTTATTTACATTCGATTTGTAGATGTTGATAATACGGTAAAAGTGCATTTAGTTTGTGTGAAATCGAAATTGCTCCTCTAAAACGGTTGTCCATCCCTCGTTTAGAATTTTGCGCTTGTTTATTTCTATCTCGGCTCTTTGAATCGATTTTGAATATTTATCGGGATGTTCATAATTTTGATAAGATTTATGCGTGGTCAGATTCCACCGTTGCTCTGACATAGGTTTGATCATCTCCTCATAGATGGAAGACGTTTGTCTCTAATCGAGTTTCTCAGATTCAGCATATGATTCCTTCGATCGATTGGTATCATATTTCTGGTACAAATAATCCAGCAGATTGCGCCTCACGTGGGCTTTTACCTCGCGATTTTTTATCTCATTTGCTATGGTGGGCGGGACCAGCTGAATTGCAAGATCCAAACTTTTCCGTCGATACTGTGACTCTAGATAATAACATCGATTTAGACATGCAAGCAGAAGAAAAACGTTTGGTCTTGTTAGTGGAGACGGAGTCATGGTTGGTTGATGAGGTGATTGTTCGATTTTCTTCGCTGTGGAAAATACAAGGTTTATTAGCCTATTGTTTACGTTTTATTTCCAATTATAAGGACAAAATTCGCAACGGTGGTTCACTATCTTCTGAGAATTTGTCTGAGGCATTAATTCTTCTTGTACTCAAGCTCAAGCGTTCTCAAGCTCGTGAGTTTTCGAAGGAGATCAGCTCTTTGGAATTTAAACACTCCATTTATTGACGATAATGGTGTTATCAGGGTGGGCGGGCGACTTTGCCATGCATCAATATCGTTTGATAGTAAACACCCCATACTGTTACCAAGTAAGTGCCGCTTGACAGAGTTGATTATTGAAGACTTTCATCAGCGGTACCTTCATCCGGGCGCGCAAACCCTTCATTCTTTGCTTTGCCAGCAATTTTGGATGTTATCTGCCAAACGAACAATTTCGCGATTAGTGTCAAAATGTATGACATGTTGGCGCCTCAAAACCAGTAGTTTACAGCCGCAAATGAGTGATTTACCGTCAGCACGACTTTTGCAAGTAAAACCATTTTCTTGTGTAGGCACCCATTCAACATAACTCTTGGCCGTTTGCGAGGTGCTAAAACTCATAAAGCATATATTTGTTTATTTGTCTGCTTTACTACTAAAGCGATACACCTAGAGTTAGTTCAAACCAATCAGACTTATCTACGGAAGCTTTTCTAGCAGCTTTACGTCGATTCATTGCGCGTCGTGGACGATGTAATTTCATATTTTCGGATTGTGGAACAAATTTTGTTGGTACTAACAATCACATGATTAAATGCATTCAGGATGCGTCTGAGTTAGAGCGCATCAAATAGAATTTGGCGGACTTTGGGAAGCCGGCATTAAATCAGTTAAAACGCACCTTGCACGAGTTATCGGGGATCAACTTCTGACGTACGAAGAGTTCAACATAGTTTTAGTGCAAATTGAAGCTCTGCTCAATTCTCGTCCATTGTGTCCGGTTAGTTCTGATCCGAATGATCTTTCAGTATTGACGCCAGGTCATTTTTTAATGCTTGAACCAATTTCTGTACTACCCGATTATGATTTGACTGGTCTCAAAATGAACATTTTGTCGCGCTGGCAGCTCTTACAGAGGATGCATTCTGATTTCTAGACTCGTTGGCAGCGGGAGTATTTGCATACACTTCAGCAGAGGAGTAAGTGGGTCGATCCTTCAACTCCTATCAGAGTAGATACACTTGTTTTGATCAAAAATGATATTTCTCCGCCATCTAGATGGCGTCTTGGTCGTGTAACTGAATTCCATCTCGGTTCTGATGGAACAATCCGAGTTGTGTCGGTGTTGACAAATGGAGGTATCATTAAACGCCCCGTGGTCAAACTCTGTCCACTGCCTTTGTGCGATCCAACTGCCAACGAGGCTTAAAATTATTGTTTTAGGTGGGCGGAATGTTCGGAATCCGTTTTTAAATGTTTAGTTTGTTTTTACTTGTTATTAAAATAGTTGAGAGATACACCTGTTTTGGAGTGAAGCTAGAGCAGCAAAAAAGGCACCATTTTTTGTAGCATATACCCGTTTGATGATCACTTGATCACGACGAATAAGACTTATAGAAACTTTCGTTAAATACTTGGCCAAAGACAAATTGTTCATCTTAAGCTTTACAGTGAATTTTCGTTTTAATTTGCAATTGAGCATTTTTATATTGTCGATCAATTCGCGATTGGATTAATAATACGCGCTTCACCTGTGACTGGTGATTTCACTCATTTTTCAAACCAAAATTACTTTTCCTATTTTCGCACCTTTTTTTCCCATATTAAATATTTTGTTTCGCTACTTTGCTGTCCAGCAGTCTCGCGCCTAGCCGCCACTTTTTGCTTTATTGTTTATCATTTAAGGTAAGTGCTATTTTTCTGCTTTGTTTCTTTGCTGCGATATGTTTCATTATTTATAATTGCCAAGCGGATAGCATCTGTTCCGACCATATAAATTTCGCCGCCTTATTGACAACCATGAAGATCTTCTAATAAATATGCGATATCGGTTTACTTATACGTACAACATCATCAACCTTAAATTTATATTTGTTGGCAATTTTTAAATGATTATATGATTTTTTCAAAATTTCTGATTCATTCTCCTTGGAAAATTCATTTGGTTTCATTTTAATCGATCGATGAATATTGTTGTTATATTTATATACCAAATCGTATAAAAGAGACAACCATTTATAATTTCCGTTTAAACTAAACATACGATATAACTTTTCCTTTAATGTTCTTATTATACATTCTACTAATGCGGCTTTCATGATGGAAAATGTATGGTAATGATTTATATTATTCTTCTTCATAAGATCTTCAAATTAATAATTGTAGAATTTTTTTTCTTGATCGGTTTCTAAGTTTTTGGGTGTACGATTTAATGTGTATATAATATCTTGTAAAGCTTTTGTTACATAGTTGGCTGATTTCATTTTTATAGGTCTACACCACACATATTTTGAAAAACAATATAATACAACTAAAATGTATTTAAACCCTTTATTTTCTTTTGCACAGTTGGTAACTTCAGCTAGATCGGCTTGCCATAAGTCATCAAAATCTTTAATTATAGTACGACGTTTCTTAAATGTTTTTCTTGCATGTTTGTGTAACTCGTTCATAACCAACTCTTCGGCACTAGGTTTGTTCATCATTTGGAATGAAATGATTTCTAAATTCATTTTATAGATTCTTTCGGTTATATTCTTCTTTTTGGTACAACAACAGGTAAATCATTCTCAACTTTTTCAATTCTTTGGGTCAACTTTTGAACTTGATTTAATGCATTTGCAAATGATTTATATTGTGTTTGTAATTCTATTATAAAGTTTTGTAAATAAATCACTTTATTATCTAAATCGTTTGTTTTTTTTTTGTTTTTTTTTTTTTTTTAATTTTTTTTTTTTTAATTTTTTTTTTTTTTTAATTGTATCATAAAATTATAATATTATTATTAATAACAAATAAATAAAAAATTTTTTTAATCAAAATCAAAGTCTTCGATTGAAGAACCAGAAGGCAGAGTTCCCAAGACAGATGCTGCGTTGCCTCTTTGTATACAAATTTGCAACCGTTGAATCAGATAACTACCAGCCTTGTTGTCACCAGAACACTGATTTAAACGTCGATTTAATGAATTTAAAAATTTCCGACCTGCTAAACCTATTGGACCAAAAGTTTCAATAGCTAATGGCACAAAAATGTAATTTCTACACAGGTCATCGTATTTTCTAAGTTTAATAATTTCGGCTTGTGATGCGGCAGTCCCAGCTTTTCTTGACGAAGCATTTACATGACTCGGAGCGAGTGAATCCGGGCAGGTAAAGTCCCATACAAGACACTTTCCTCGCTCCCATGGAATTTGGGTAAGCCCGTCTGGACGTTTTCCATCCGACCTAGCCAGCCCAACTGGTTCTAGTACTGCTGGTATATTAGCTGATACAAGTGCCCTTCTAATAATGTCATTGGCCATATGATGACGAGAAAATCTACCAGCGCTATTTTGACAAGATAGACAATGTAATCCATTTTTAGATACCCAGTCACCACAAGAAATGCATTTATGAGCATTAACTAAATTTGCACCAACTCGAAGACCGCAAGCAATTCGCATTTGGCAATTATCAAGAAAAAGCCCCAAGGAGGGAGAAGGAATTGCTTGAAGCCAAGCACCAGAGCTTTCCTCAAAAAGTATCATTTTTGAGGAAAGTCATTCTTTGTATCATTTTCAGCATCATTAATTAAATGTTCTTGAATGGACTTTATAAAAGGTGCATCCCAACTCTTTTGGACGTTAGTATCGGGAAGAACAATGTCAGGTAAACGGGCACGAAATTCATTTTTAGCTTGCAATAAACCATCTACTTTTGGTTGTTTCACACAACATAACAATTGATTTACAATATTTTCAGATCCAGTTACTGAAGATAAAAAAGCAGGTAAAGCCAGAGCTGTAGCTTTCCTCACGCCAAGACCACCATGTTTTACAGGAAGTGAAGATTGTAGCCAAGATTGATTTGACAACTGAATATTAAGAATTTGTTCTAAAGCTAATCGTAATGTTTCATCAAAATTTTCTAAAATTGAATTAACATATACCGGAGATGTCCGTAATATAAATAAAAGTTTTGGAATTGCAAAACAATTTTTTAAAAGATAGTAAGCAGAATGACTTTGAAGAAGTTCTAAACGTTGAACTAAAGTTTTCAGTTCCTCTAATTTCTTATTTAGTGTATTCGTAGTTGCATTCAAACCAATAGGAGATCCTAAAATCAAGAGTTCATTAGCGTTTGTTCTTGGGATATCTTTAAAATCAGATGAAATATAATCATCCCCAAAAACTGTTATTTCGCATTTTTTCTCATTGATATTAAGACCTAATGAAGATCCTACTGATTTAATAAAAGTAAAATCTCGTAAAACATCTTCTTCTGAACCTCCTATTGTTCCATCATCTAGATACCAAACATTCAGATTGCTAGTTAATGATTCGGTTATCTTACGAATAGTTAGACAAAATAGTAATGGGCCTAATGGATTTCCTTGTTGCACACCTTCTTCAGATTCCAAAATATGCTTATCGTATCCAAGATATGAAGGAGTATTGTATGCCGAAATCACATATGGTAACAATTCAGGGAAACACGATTGTACTACTTCAAGCATAGCAGTTCGATGTAGACAATTGAAAGCATTTTTGAAATCAATTTTAAGAAGAATTTGGTTAGATTTTTTGTCTGGTAATGAACAAAATGTCCGAACAGTGTGAACAGCAGCTTCGATGCCACGTTCAATTCCAAGTCCCAGTTGATGTGGACATAATAGTTCTGAAGCTCGTTGTTTATTGATTAAAAATAAAATAATCGTTAATTATATTGATTACTTTTGCTATTCATAATTATTTTCAATTGTTTTCTTTAACGTTTGGTTTTGGATAGAAAATTAATCTAATGCTTTAGTAATTTCTTCCTGATTATATTTAATATCGGTTTTATTAAATTCAGATTTAAAAAGATTCAGTTTTTTTCCAATGGATTCATTGATTTCATTAGTATATTTATCTAAGTGCGTTTGATTAGTGTTGTGGCTGTAGCCGCAACTTAATTTACTCGAACTCGGTAGTTGGAATAACGGAACGGAGTGGGTGAAATAAAGTGTAAAAGTATTTACCAAATTAGAACGTAACTTTATTTATCGGTTGCCACGCAGAGAGAGCGAGCCCGAGCCCCGCTGCCCAACCGGCCTTCCCACTCCTGTTAGTTCCTCGACAATATACAAATCCCCACCGTGCCACCAAGGTACATTTGGAATTAACGCGGGGCGTAACACTTCCCCTTCTTATAATTCGAATAACAACACTATCGAAATAACTAACAACTTTTATGAAATAACTATAACAATATTAACTTGACTAATAGAGAAATTAAACACGTTTGACTTATTGAATTTAAAATATGTCCATTTTAATTCATCATTGACAACTCATACTCATCTATATATTTTGGAGGCTGTATCGTTCGTTTAGATTTCCGAACCATACACTCTCCCTCTGTCACAGGAACCGTTGTCACAGGTGCCTGTTTACCTTTATCTAACCCGTACGTCACTGAGTCGGGTACATTTATTTTGATCTCGGCCTCAGGCGCGTTGAGGTTTTTATTTGTCTTAACTGAAATTACTGCCGCCGGATACTTTTTACTTGTTACTCGGATGTTTTTTCCAATTTTTCGAATCTGATTTATGTGCCTCTTCCAGGTGCGTCCATCGTCTAACTTAATCTCGTAAACTAATTTTCCTATTTGTTTTATGATTTTTCCGTAAAGCCATTTTCGTTTCTCGAAATAGTTTCTACATTCTACACTTGCGTCTACTTCCAGCTTTAAATAAGTTTTACTTTCGTTTACATTCGATTTTTTTTTAATTTTGCGGTAGTATTAAATTTTATCTTGGTTTAATTTTTCTGCCGAACATTAGTTTCGACGGTGAAATTCCCGTTTTGCTGTGTGGCATAATTCTGTAATGCATTAACGTTTTTTTGTAGGTTTTGCTCTAGATTCGATTTGTTACATCTCATCGCCAGCAGTGATTTTTTTATAGTTTGGACAAATCTTTCTGCGTGCCCATTTGTTGCTAGGTGATATGATGCTGTGAATTTACTTTTAACCCCGTTTATTTGTAAAAAAAGTTTGCAATTCTGCGGAGCGAAAATTTGTACCGTTGTATGTTACGAACGTTTGAGGTAACCCGAATTGCGCGAAGATTTGTCTGCAAGCTTTGATAGTCGTTTCTGCTGTTATATTATTTACTACTCGAACTTCGGGCCACGTTGTGTACGCGTCTACTAATATGAATAAATACTTGCCTGCCGGTCTAAAAATGGACCGGCGGAATCTGCGTGTACTCTTTGAAATATGTATTTAGTTGGTTCCCATACGTGTGTTTTCACTTTTGTCGGGTTATTGCGTTTTTCGTTACAAGCTTCACACGCATGTGTCACGTTATCAATGTCAGTGTCAATCCCCGGCCACCAACAAAACCCTGTTGCTAATTCCTTCATTTTTTTATGCCAAAATGTCTTATGTGTAACTTGTCTAAAATTTGTCGTTGTAATTCTTTTGGTATCCATGCTTTGTGCTTCTGCACGATACACCCCTGTTGTAAACTTAATTCCTTAAAATCAATGTTATGTCGTAACACAGCCTCGATTTTTTTACCGTCCCGCAATGCATCAACAATGTTTTTTTAAATCCCTAGCGTTTTTTGTTTTCTCCGCCAATGTTTCTACTGTAATAGGCAAAGTTTCTATTGTTTGAATCTTAAAAACGTCGACTAGATCGAAGTTTTGTGGTATGTTTTCGTCCGTGATCGGCAACCGCGATAGGCAAAAGGCATTCATGTGTAATTTTGTGTTTCGGTATTTAATTTCGTAATTGAAACCTTGTAAAAACATTGCATATTGTTGCATACGCATAGCTGAAAAAAGTGGTAACCCTTTATCTGGGGCAAAAATTTGGACTAAAGGTCTGTGATCTGTCATTAAGGTGAATTTTTTTCCGAATAAGTATTGATGAGACTTTTTACTCGCGAACATTATCGCGTAGGCTTTCTTGTCTATTTGTGAATATTTTCTTTGCGTTTCTGACAAAGTATGTGAAGCATATTTTAGCACTCGTTCTGTACCATCCGGATACATGTGTGAAAGTACTGCTCCCACGCCGTGGGGAATATCATCCTTAGCAACTACTAAAGGTAGTTTTGTATCATAATGTGCCAGCAAATTTGGGCTTTGAAATTCTTTTATTGCGATTTGAAAAGCGTTTTCGCATTGTGCCGACCACATGAATTGATTTTCTTTGCAAAGTAATTTATTTAAAGGGTAAAGAATAGAACTTAGATTTTGCATAAAGCGACCATAATAATTTATAATTTCTATAAATGATCTTACTTTAGTAATGTTAGTTGGTCTTGGCATTTTGCTTATGGCCTCTATTTTTGATTTGCATTTATGTATTCCATAATAATTTATTTCGTCTTTAAAAAATTAACTTTTTTCCATATTTACACGTAATCCGAATTTACGTAATCTTTCAAAAACTGTCTATAACCGTTCTAAATGTATTTTGTTTGTGGGTCCCGTGATTTTAATGTTGTCTAAAAATACCGTTACCCCTTGTATGCTCTGTAAAACGTTTTAGATCTCCCTCTGCCAAATTGCCGGTGCTGACGCTATCCCGTATAATAATCGCGTACATTCAAATAAACCCCGATGTGTATTTATGGTTAATAAGTGTCTATCTTCTTTTCTGACTTCCATTTATAAATAAGCCTGCCTTAAATCAATCTTTGTGAAGGTTTTTCCCCCTGCCATTGCCGAGAAGAATTAATCTGTTGTAGGCAGTAGGTGGTCATCTATTACCAATTGTGGATTTACCGTGACTTTAAAATCGCCGCCCAGACGTACTCGATTGTTATTTTTCAAAATTGGTACCACCGGTGTGGCCCATTCTGATGTCTCTATCTTTATTAAAATTCCCTTCTCAATTAGTTCATTTAGTTTTTTATCAATCAAAGGTAAAAGTTTAAAAGGTACGGTTCGCGCTTTGAAAAATTTTGATTCAACGTCCGATTTCAATGTAAGTTTTGCCTGTATGCCGTTTATTTTTCCTTAACCGGGTTTAAAAATATAAATTGTAATTAGCAAAAAGGTTTCCTAACTCCGCGTTTTCGCTAGGTTCGTTAATTTCTAATAGATCTTTGTGTAAAGGTAATTGTCTTAACCATTCGCGTCCTAACAATGGTGACAAATCAGAGACAGCTATGTAAATATTTAAAATTTGTTTAATATTATTGTAATTTACATTTACTGAGATGTATCCGAGTATTTTAATTCGAGTTTTACAATATGAGGCCAGTTCTAATGTTCTACTTTGTACAGGTAAGTTTGAAAAATATTTATCATAATAAAATTTTGAAATTATAGTTACTGGTGCTCCTCCGTCCACCTAAAATTTCCTCAACTTGCGTTCCACCGAGACCTCTATGTAGTATTTTTTTCTGAATTTTATATGTTCCGTCTGGTTTGAACATTCGTCCACCCAACATATCTCTTCCGGTTCCGATTCGTTCTCCGACTCAGTGATTTCCGACTGACCAACCCAATTTATAGTGTTTGCCTTCTTTGCGGCATGCAAACTTTTTGTAAATGGCCCTTCCGACCACGGCTGGATGTTTGGTTGTAGTGTACATTGATTTGCAAAATGGTTTTCACCACATCTGTAACATGAAATTGTTTTAGAAATTTGTTTACGGTTATCCCGCTTGTATAAATCTTTGGGTCTTTGTGTATTGTAAGTTTGGCTATTTCCACTAGAATGTCCTGCTTTCGAAAATATTTTATTTATTTATTGCGAATTTTTTGAAATTCTGCAGTGTCCCTAGCATAAATTGCCGTTACTACTGCCTTTTTTATGGTTAATTTCTTTATCTCGAGCAGCCTGTTTTGTGTTCGTTGTGACTTCAATCCGAAAACGAACTGGTTCCGCAGGGCTTTATTTAGGTAGGTCCCATACTTGCAGTTTATCGCCATTTTTCGTAGTGTAGTCATGTATTCGTTCACGGTCTCCCCCTCTTGCTGCTTGCGTTGCACGAATCGAAATATTTCCGCAATTTCCAGTGGTTCCGGGTTGAAATGAGTGTTTAGCATATCCACGATGTCTTTGTAGCTTTTTTTATTTGGATCGCTTGGTGACATTTGGTCAGTAGAGAGAGGAGGTATGTTCTGGACCCTCCGGACTAGTTCCTACTCTTTCTAACACATGAGAGAATATATCGTTCTCACTCGCACTCATTACAAGTATTAATTTTTTTAGAAGTGGTAGTACTGACGTCGCGCGAGATTTGAAATGGTAATTACGTCACACATTATCGTTGGCAACACTGTTTAACCGGGAAATTTTAAATTTAAATTAAGTATCCCTTAAACACGTCATACAACCCCACAAAATATCTTAAAAAATCAATCATATTTTTAAACCCTTCAATTGTTTAAATTAATAATTTATTTACCCTCCCTATATTTTTTCAACCCTAATATTAATAATAAATGTGAAAAAAGTTAGATAACTACCTGGGACTCGAACCCAGGATCTCACGGTTGTCAGAGACTAATCTTACCACCACACCACAGAGTTAGTTGATATTAATCAAGATGATTTGTGTAGATACGAAAATTTTGATCGATATCTATGAATATGAAATCAATCAAAATTGTCAAATAAACTATATAAATGCATTTTTGTTAAAATAAACAATGCTATAACGTTTGAAGAGTGCTATAAAAATGTCTTTGATTGACTTTAAGAAAATTATTTCTGTAAAAAAAAATCATATCCGCTTTGCTACAAATCAGAATAAAATATATCCAATGGTTCAATGGTCGTTTGCTTATTAAGCAGCAAGAAAAGGGCCGTGGGAAGAATTTGCAAGAGATAATGCAAGATTTCAAGCTAGAATTCGAAATGTGGAAGAAAAAATAAAACCAATTTTTAATGTGGATCACCGTCAAAACATTTTTGAACAACGTTTTAATTTAGATTCGAAAAAAAACTTTAATGATGTTTAATTATATATGATATATTAATAGGATTGTGTGATAGGAGTTTGTTGCAGGCTAATAAACGAGTTTATATTTTAAATTATATATTTTTGCTATTATTTACTAATATGTACATAATTTTTTAATTATAGAAATTATTTATAATTTATGTACTTTTATTAAGGCCGATAGTTTTCCCATAATGGTGTTGTTTTTTACCACTTCCAAATACATCATTTGTTCACTGAAATTGGTGTTGCAATCGTCTATAGCCTCTTTGGTAAAAACGCAAATGAATCGCTTCGGTAACCATACACAATATTCTCCAAGATCTGCCATCTCTGTTCTTCCAACGGACGTCTCCATTGCCTCCAATCCATGTATAATGTATCGGTGATTTACCTCCAGCTCAACCAACTTTTTGGTGTCTTTCCCAGCAAGTTCAACGTTGGCTTGAAAAGCTTGAAAATCCATTTTTTCTAATAACAATTAAAAACGCAAATAATTAAAAAAAAAACATAAATTGGCAGATATGTACTTACATGATGATTTGGTGATGAAGAAATTAATAAAACAATTTTATATTATGAAATAGCTATTTATGCAACCAGTTAGGAAATGCATTTTTTGTGTAACGAGCGGAGAAAATAACGCGAGTTACACAAAATAGCATTTCCTAACATGTTGCATACAAGATTTTTTCCAATTTTTACAAAAACCTTCTCAAAAAAGAGTTTTTTAAACTTATGATATTAATAATTTAGTGAATTTTATCAAAACAAGTGGGCTTTATTCGGAACTTTTCATCACCAGTTGTGAAATATTTTTCATTTCATCACCAGTTGCGTAAAATGTGCCGTTTGCCAACTACAATCGATTTTGAAAAGTCACATTTTACATGTCAAAATTAGAAAAAAACACTTTTTTCTAATTTTGGCATGTAAAATGTGACTTTTCAAAATCGATTGTAGTTGGCAAACGGCACATTTTACGCAACTGGTGATGTAATGAAAAATATTTCACAACTGGTGATGAAAAGTTCCGAATAAAGCCTACTTGTTTTGATAAAATTCACTAAATTATTAATATCATAAGTTTAAAAAACTCTTTTTTGAGAAGGTTCTTGTAAAAATTAGAAAAAATCTTGTATGCAACATGTTAGGAAATGCTATTTTGTGTAACTCGCGTTATTTTGCAGAACTCGCTGCGCTCGTCCCGCAGAAATCCGCTCGTTACACAAAAAAATGCATTTCCTAACTGGTTGCATAAATAGCTATTACACGAAGACTGCCAGTTTGCGAGTATGAATATAAAATACTAACAATATCATTTTAACAATTATTGCATGTATTTATACATTTATCAATTATGACGATTAAATTAAATATTGAAAAAAATTTCAGTGCATGCTAAAATAAAAAAATAAATAAATAAATGTTTAAATAAATGTTTATTAGTAAAAAAAATGTTTTAAGTTGGCATTAACCTGAAACTTCTCCGGTAAGATAAGAAACAGTTTAATGCAGAACCGTAATTAAATAATTATGATTTAAAATAATAAAATAATCATAATTTAAAATAAAAATGCACAGTATTTCTTATTAATCGTATAATAATTATTATTTTGAATTGACTATTTGTAAATATGATTGAAACTAAAATGAAATATCCCTATATATGTAGATTTTATATGTAAATTTAAAAAAATTTGGTTAATGCAATGCATCCAAATCTACATATATAGGGATATTTCATTTAAGTTTCAATCATATTAACAAATAGCCAATTCAAAACATTACCGAATATTCGTACAAGCAAGTAATAACGTATGTAATAATTAGAAAGATGAACATCTTTTCCGCAATTTTTAAATTATTCAGCGATTTTAAAGAGATAGTACAAATATCATATTTATTACGGTTTCCGTTTCATGCAAGGAAATTCAATTTTTTAATTAGAGAAGTTAGTTACATTTTTATTCTGCAAGACAATGGCCGAATTAAATATCGTTCCCGTGCTACCCGTCGAAGAAGATGATGATAGTGGTTCGTCCACTACCAGCAATCTCTCCGACATTGCAGATCTGGATGATCTGGTGGAAAGTGATGGTGATGGTGATGGTGATGGTGATGGTGATGGTGATGGTGATGGTGATGGTGATGGTGATGGTGATGGTGATGGTGATGGTGATGGTGATGGTGATGGTGATGGTGATGGTGATGGTGATGGTGATGGTGATGGTGATGGTGATGGTGATGGTGATGGTGATGGTGATGGTGATGGTGATTGTTGTAGATTCAGATTACATGAGTATTGCTTCCACCGAAGAAACCGCCTCAGTTGAGGCAACTTCATTTGGGTCTTTGGAGGAAAGTCAATATGTGATTGAATCCTTTATTTCCATCGATGGGGAAGAATATTGTGTTTTTTGCGCCAGGACTAAGTTCCAAAATGTTGAGCTTGTGAAGAGATCAATCCATAAGATCTGCATCAATGTGGATGATTATGAACGGTACGAGAGGATGTCTTGCAACCAATGTAGGGATCCTCTCTACATTTATCTATATTCGTCGGCATGTATTTACTGCCATAAAAATTAGACCATCACCTTCACCTTTTCGGAGGAACAAAAACGGCTCTTTTCAGAGCTACAAATTTGTTCACATAAATATTCATGTACTCGTCTGATACTGGTGGTAATCAATGCAAAAAAAAAAGGAAAAAATAAACAACTATACATCATATAATAATTATATTAAAAACATACATTAAAACAGCAAATATTGCTTGAATTATTACAAAGATTACATTTATTTTTTGATAGCGATGGTCCATAATGTTGTTCCACATTTTCCGGTTAGTCACAATGTTCAACACAGGGCAGACATTGCCGTAATACTTTATCATTTCGATATTCTTTAGGCAAATAATCTCAAACTTTTTCCAATTTTAAAGACTGGGCATCTTTTCGCAAATACGCTAACGGAAAATATATCAAATCTAATGGCTCAAACTGATCCAAACTTTTCTTCAACTCCAGATGATTAACAATTACTTTGCCCACCTTTTCTATAACATCCTCATTTGATGACATTTTCCAATAAACTAATTACTAATTTAATTTTGATATGTGTTTTGTAACAAATTTAATTGCATTACTAAATTAAAATCAATATCCATTTCTTTTACAAAATATTTTAAACATTCTAACATACAATGCGACTGGATGAAATTTGACACCTTACATAAAGTTCGCAACAGGTCATTGCAATTTTCAAGGTTCTTATTATATTCAAACTGAATATTTACAGCTGTTAACATAAGATTATTGTAATAATTTGAAAAATCAATGTTTTTTAACAACGACAATTTTGATAAAATAACCTCATTAAGCGCTATAATTTTTTTAATAATTGAATGATTAATATATATATCGGACAAATAAAATCACTTTTTATTTTAAGCATTTTAATTTCCATAAATTCCGAATCCTCCACTTTGCAGATGTTTGAAATTGAGTTAAATTTATTAAACACTACCGGATCACTGTTTTTAAAATATTCCGTCAAAGTGCTGATAAAGTAATTCTAATCCATCTCACCGAACGTAATACAATCTTCTTTTTTTTTTTGAATTTATAAATTTCACTGCAGGTTGAAATCCCATCGAATATCACAATCCAACAGAAATTTCACATATGTTGCATATTTTTAAATTATAACTAGATTCACAAATTAGCCGTTTGTCATTATTAATATTATTTTGATGATTTGAAAACACATCATCAATAAAATTTAAATAAGACCTCATTCATTTTCAAACTTTTCTACAATACTATGACCAATATTTCAATATATTCAATACTTATAGAGTGTAATTAGTGGGACCTGCGCAAATAAGCTAAACAATATTTGTAGTATTTATCCAACTATTGTGCGATTTATCAAACCCCAACCACTTAACATATATTTTATTTTTCTTTCTAGATAATATTTTTTCTATTAAATATATATCCGGTTGTTTAGTTTTTTGCAATTCTTCCGTATAAAAACTACCACTTATTGGTGCACCACGCATATCTTCCTATAAATATGTAGTTGGATTGGTAATACATACCTTTCTTATTTTAAATAATTCAGTGGTCCAATTCGGGGTATAACCCTTGTCAAAAACATGTTTTGTTTTACTAATTTGTACAATATCCCCCATTTGATATTTTTGCTTATCAACAATTTTGATGCGATTATACACGGTTTTTAATAGGCTTTTTTCATTTTTCTTTTTCACACTTGCCGGCTTCATTTTTATAGTGCTATGGATGGTGATATTTTATTTTCCTATTACGTCATCAATATTATTTATCCTATCATATTTCCCATTTAGACTGAATAGTTTGTATAACCTTTTCTTGATTGTTCTAATAACCCGTTCTGCCATTGTCGCTTTTTGCGGCTGTAAGTATGGTAGTGATTAATTTTGTAGTTTTTTAATAGACCACTAAACTGCTTATTAAAAAACTCGGTTCCTTGATCGGTTTGTAGGTGTTTTGGTGATTGGTGATTACCATGATCTTTCAACACCTTCTTCATGGCAACTGTCACCTTATTGGCTGATTTGTTTTTCAGCGGTACTGTCCATACATATTTGGAGAAACAATCAATTACAACAAAAATGTATTTAAATCCCTTGTTTTGACTTGAGTATCTGTTGAGTTCCGCCAAATCCGCTTGCCCTAAATCATCCAAACCCTTAATAATAGTCCGCCTTAACCTAATATTACGGCGAGCCACTGCGTGTAGTTCATCAACAACAATTTTTTTACTCATATTTCGTGAATTGCGTGTGCGATTGTTTCAATAGCTTTTCGACAAACTCTTCAATTTTTTCCATATGTTTTTCTAACTTTTGATTAATTAGATTAGGTACATCGTTAATTTTAATAGTTTCTAGGCAATCATCTACATATTGTTTATTAACAGCATCCAATGATTGGATCGGTGTATTCACATTGCACAGCTTGCGATTTTCTAAATCATAATTTCCTTCACTATTTTGTGGAAATTGAATTAAAACTATTTTTGAGTTTCTTGAACTCTCACTAAAAGTACAACCGAACTTGTTGACGCTCATTCTATCAATACATATGTTTTAGTCAAACCACTATATTTTAATCAATTATTTTCTCCCCACGTAACTCCTCAATAATTGCCATAATTTCATTATTATGGGCATTATTTCCAGCTGCTTTAGATGCAACTAAAAGTCTAAGTCTATCCACAAGTTCATTAACATCGTTCCAATATATATATTCGATAGGATTTGAATTGAGAAGCACTACTTCATTAATTTTATTTAGGTTGGCTCCAGTCTTCTGCAATTTCTTCCTATCTCCAAATATATAAGGGTGAATTATTTGTTTATACTTCTTTCTAATGTCTTCTTTCTTATTTCTTCTAATGGCTCTATTACGGGTTTAAAAAACTTATTTAAATTATTTTCATATTCATCTCTATTTAATTTCAGCATCAAATACTTTTGCCTAATTACATTGGACGTATCAATTATTTGCTGTTTTATTTTATCTTCTTTTGAGGACATCATTATTAGTATTTTTTATTTAATTATTTGATCTATATAGTTGAACAAATAAAAGCGAACTGATTCAAACATACAACAATAGTAATTTTAATAACCCATCCAAGCTGTAGTTTTGCACCAGATACTGATCGGTATTTTTCGGCATCCAGTTTTATACAGGTCTATTTTAACTCATCCAGGCTACAGTTCTGCACCAGATACTGAAAGGTATTTTTGGCACCCAGTTTTATACAGCCTGTATATAACTGACACCCAGTTTTATACAGGTCTGTTTTATTGTGGTAAATATGATCGGTATTTTTTGTCACCCAGTTTTATACAGGTCTGTTTTATTGTGGTAAATATGATGTAATCTCCTTATGATGGGACATAAACACTATATGCTGACCCTGCACGTTGAACGTCGTACGTTGAACGTCACACGTCGGACCTATACGTACCCCATGTCAGACCTGAATTTAATAGCCAATATTTTATTTATGTTTTTGTTGTTGTAGCAATGACTAAATTAATGGAATTATCAGAACAGCAGTTTATAGTAAAATAAAAGAATCAAAAGCTTTTCGATATCGTCCATTCATAAGTTCATTATCTTCTACTGTAACAATTATACCATGCTTATCTTTCCAACACGCGCCGCACATTTCTTTAAATGTATCAAATGACATATCAGTACTTACATGGTCGTCATATGCATGTTTCAAGTTTTTTTCATCTTGTTTAAATAGCACTATTGTGTTTGCGTTGTCACGTATCAGCTGTTTAGGTATTCTTAAATATGTTTAACAGAGATAGAAACTATCTACTTGTCTATGACGTCCCATACAAAAATAATTGCGAATTTTATTCTGCTTATCGCATGCTACATCATCAAATATAAATATTGAATTTGATAGTGTGTTTACTCGACAGAGTGAAGTGTATATTCGGAATTTAAGCACTGGTGATTGAATTTTAAGTTTTATATTAATTGAACAGTACAATTATGAAAGCAACAAAAATTATAAATATGCAGACTGGTTATGCACGTCTTTCTTGTCGAATGTTGGCTGTTGCTATAATTATTGCGTGCGCACATCCTTCTCGTTATGCTGGTAAGTCAGTTTACATGCGCAACCCACATTTCACAAATAAGTATAACAAATAGCATAATGACAAATCAAATATTCATACGAAATCTGAACATACTCCCCCTTTTGGAACCAAGGGTTCAAACAACTAAAATACAAACAATAATGTAACTAAACTACTATTACAACTTAGATAATACGAATGATTCATATTTGTAATCACAAACTAGAATAATCTAATTATAAAACTATAAAAACATAATTATAACGTCAAATGTAACAAATTATTATACATAATTATAAAAAAAAAGGTAACTCAAATTGCAATATTGGCAATAACTAAAGTTCGGTAACAGTTATACTGTATCACTTTTCACGAACCCACTGAGCCTTTTGTTACTTCGTCAATTGGCAATGGACATAGTCTTTATAAAATTTAATTCTATATAAAATTAGAATTAAATATTAAATAATTTAAAATGAAAAAAATAATTTAAAATGGACATAGTCTAGTCACACTTCATTTCAGGAGTCCGGACTCTGTTTTAACTGTTGCCACTCGAATAATTCCATCATGCCCAGAATGAGTTTCGATCACCCGTCCAAGTAACCACTTTCCTGGTGGCTGATTGTCGTTTTGAATTAAAACTAACGTTCCAACAGGCAAATTATTGGAGTGTGCCTTCCATTTTGTTCGCTTTTGCATTGATTGCAAATACTCACTTGACCATCGTTTCCAGAAATTTTGATTCAGTTGTTGCAAAAACTGAAATCTGGATAGCTTGCTCGTAGGAATGTGCAGTACACTTGGATCCGGAACTGCCACCATCGGTTTTCCAATCAAAAAATGTGACGGTGTTAAAGGAGCCAGGTCAGTTAGATCGGAAGATAATTGAAACATAGGACGGGAATTTAGGATACCCTCTACCTGCACCAAAACAGTGCTCAATTCTTCATACGTAAGTGAATTAGTGCCAACGACCCTGGTCAAGTGGTACTTAACGCTTCGTACGCCACTTTCCCATAGTCTCCCAAAATGGGGTGAATTAGGTGGAATAAAATGCCACTTAATTCACTTGTCTGAGCAAAAACTTGAAATATTATTAGTTTCAGCGCGCAAGTATTCGAAAAAATTACGCAATTCTTTTTGCCCACCCACAAAATTAGTGCCATTATCACTCTAAATATGTGACGGTGTTCCACGTCGGGAACTAAATCTTCGAAGAGCCGTAATAAACATTTCAGATGTTAACTCTGTAACCAACTCAAGATGCATCGCTTTGGTCGAAAAACAGACAAATATACATATATATATATGACTTGTACAACTTGCAACCTCTACCCTTTCTGTCTTTCAACAAGAATGGACCAGCATAATCAACTCCACATACATTAAATGGATTTTCAGGTGACACTCTATGAGCAGGTAAATCTGCCATGATTGGCTGAACGGATTTTGGATTGAACCTGAAGCATCTCACACAATTATGTGTTATACGTTTTGCTGCATGCATCCCCCCAGTTGGCCAGTAATTTTGTCTTACTGTTGCAAGCAGCAATTGGGGACCTGCATGCAACAACTTGATATGTTCACTGTTCATTATCAACTGTGTTAAAACATGCTTGCCATCCAGAAGAATCGGGTGCTTGGTGTTGTATTCAAGAGGCGATCTACCTAATCTACCTCCAACTCTAATAATTCCATCCTTATCTAAAAATGGTGAAAGTGAACTTAGTCTATTCTTATTAATTAATTGTTTGTTAGCCTTTAATAATTTTAGCTCCTCATTGAATGATTGTATCTGTGATAGTTTGATAAGAACTTGCAATGCTTCATTTAACTCTATAACACTCAATGTTTCACCCTTGTGTTTTACGCCCTTTCGATTGCAATTGTTCACAAACCTGAAGCACCAAGCTGTCACTTTCTCTAATGTCTCTAATTTCGAAAATTTAGTAAACAAATCATTACTTTGAATGGTGAGACCAACAATATTTTTGCGCAATTCTGGAAGTTCTAATGATGGTGCCAATATAAAATTTGTAGTGGGCCAATCCGATTCAGAATCTGTAAGCCACTCGGGCCCTTCCCACCATAACTTAGAATTAATTAATTTGTTTGGTAATACACCTCTAGATGCTATATCAGCTGGATTGAATTTAGTGTTGATATATCTCCAAGAATTATGTTTGTTTATCTCCGCATTTTGAATTTGACAAACCCTATTTTGTACAAAGACTTGGAGTTTGTGGGGTTCCGTATGTATCCAATGTAAAACTATTTGAGAGTCTGACCACAAAATACATTCGCAATTATTTGAAATATTATCTTTAACACTATTGATCAGTTTTGTTAAAAGAACAGCACTGCATAACTCCAATCTGGGAATGGTTAATTGTTTCAGTGGAGCTACTTTCGTCTTAGCGCATAGTAATCTACAACTAATTTTTCCTTGAATATCTATACTTCGTACATAAATAGACGCCCCGTAACCCTTTAATGACGCATCACAAAAACCGTGTAATTGAATTGAAACTACATTATTGCATAAAACATGCCTTGGAATTCTTAAATTGTTCAAATTGTTCAAAGTGCCTTTAATCGTTAGCCAATGCTTGGTTGTGTCGTCAGGAACTGCATCATCCCAACCTAATTTTAACATCCATATTTCCTGTATAATCATTTTAGCAAGAATAATTACTGGACTAATTAGATCTAATGGGTCGTAAAAGCTTGAAATTTCTGATAATATAGTTCGTTTTGTAAAAATTGAATTTTGGTTTAACTTTGGGCAAAATCTTAGCTCATCTTGTTTACTATCCCACTGAATTCCCAGGGTCTTGGAAGGAGCTTTGTCTCCTAAATTAAGTAGACAATTAGAATTGTTATTGTCTGAAATTTTTTGCAAAACTAAATCACAGTTTGAATTCCATTTACGTAGGTTAAATGAACCTGATTTTAAAATTGTCGCAACTTGTTTAGTGATGCACACCGCCTCCGATTCATTATCAAATCCAGTTATTAGGTCATCAACATAAAAATCCCTATCAATAATTGTTGAAGCTGTTGGAAACGCATTCTTATTTTCAATTGAAAGCTCTTTAAAACAGCGCATAGCCAAAAATGGAGCAGATCTGGTACCATATGTAACAGTTTTCAACTTAAAAATATCTAAATCTAACTCAGGATTATCTCTCCAAACAATTAATTGTAAATTTGTTTCTGAAGGATCAATTTCTATTTGTCTATAAATTTTTTCGGCATCTGCTGTTATTACTACAGAATATTGTCTAAAACGAATTAATATTTCGAATATATCGTTTTGAATTGGAGGTCCCGTATATTGCAAATCATTAAGTGACCAGCCCGACGTAGTTTGGGCTGATCCATCAAAGACCACTCTTAATTTAGTTGTAACGCTTTCAGATCGTAAGACCCCATGGTGAGGAAGAAAATAATGTATACTTGATTCGTCGAAATTTTCAAGTTTACTCATATGGTCTAATTTGTTGTACTCCGTCATAAATTCACAGTACTGCTGCTTAAGCTGAGGATTACTCCTAAATTTCGCTTCTAAATGTAAAAATCGATTGATTGCTACTTGTTTTGAATTGCCTAAATTTGATATTGAATATTTGAATGGAATTTTTACTATAAACTTTCCGGACTTTGCACGACTAACATTGTTCTGAAAGTGAGTTTCACATGTTTCATTGTCAGTTGACATAACCTTATCATTTTCACATTCTTCTATCAACCAAAACCTTTCTAGATCCTTTTCAATCGTATCCCACCGTGAGAAATTGCAATACGTTTTTTGATTTGTTAAATTAATAGCCCCTGTTACAATGTACCCAAACACAGTGTTCTGTAATAAAACATGAGGCAATTGAATTCGTTCACTTCTTAATATTTGCCAAAATAGGCTTGCTCCAATTAACAGATCGATGGGACTATTTTTATTATATGTGGGATCGGCTAATTCTATATTTTCTAATGAACTTATAAGTTCATTCAAACTGTCATACGACCGAGCAGGCAAGTTGTCCGTAATGCATGGTACAATCAGACATGATATATCTACCGAAAAATTGTTTATTCTTGATTGAATCATAGTTTCACATTTATATTTTAGATAAGAGGTTGTATCATTAATTCCAACAACTTGAATGTTTGATTTTTCTTGGTTTAATCGTAATTTTTTCTGAAAATTAGCTGTAATAAAATTAGATTGGGAACCACTATCTAAAATTGCCTTGCACAAGTGCTTTTTACCATTATTGTCAAATATATAAAGTGAAACCGTTGATAGAAGAACATGCTGATTATTCGTTATATTTTGTGTAGTGAACGCGGAAATTTGAGAAACATGATTTTCCGTTTGTTCTTGTACATCTTCGTGCAATAGGACATTGTGATATTTCTTGCATTTTTTGCAAGGTTTTGCCCTGCATTTCTGTGACATATGACCTGTACATAAGCAATTATGACATAATTTTAGCTCTTTTATTTTGGTCCACCTATCTTGAACTGCTCGTTCCAGAAAATCTTTGCAATTATATATTAAGTGCGACTGACTACAAAAATTACACTTTAAGCTAGTTGTCAGTAAATTAGTTTGCTTACTGTGCTTAACATTCTTTCCATTGCTTGTAAAATTATGATTAATTTCCAACGTCTCCAAAAACTCTGTTCTTATTCGTAGACACTTTTGTAAGTCCTCAAGTGAAGGAAATTCAATATCAGCTTTGTATTTTCCCAATCATTAACACTTTTTGAATCTAATTTACTTATCATCATAAATATAATTAGCGCATCCCACTGTTCTGTTGGTTGACCTAACGATTTTAAAGCTTGTAAATGCTTATTTACCGTGTCACAAATGTTTCGAATATTAAATGAAGAATCTTTAGTTATATTTTCTAAAGCAAACAACGATTTAATGTGATTGTGGGTTAATAGCCTAGTATTATGGTACCGTTTACACATTATCTCCCAAGCAGTCGCATATGTGTTAGCAGAAAATTCTAATGATTGCGTAACCCGTTTTGCTTCACCTTGCAACGCGCTTCTTAAAAAATGAAATTTAGTAATTTCTGACATATCCGGATTACAATGAATTAATGATTCAAATGTGTCTTTGAACTCTAACCACTCATTATAATCACCGGAAAATTTGGGTAATTGTGAAATTGGTAGTTTAACATTGCCAATCATTTTATTGTGGGTTGAATTGATCGTAGTAGCTCTACTTCCCACATCTGAATCATTGTCATCCGAATTTTTCTTTGCTAGTTTATTATATATTAACTGCGCATTTGCACTGATTTCCGAAAACAAATTCACGAAAGTTACGCGTTCATTCGTTTGAGCGGGCAAACTATCCTCATCCACCAAACACTCAACCTCTAACTGTATGTTATCAAAACTATTCATTATGATTTCAAAATCCGTTAAGCGCTTTGACAATTCAATTACCTTAACTTCGCTTATTTCATCGTTTCTCTCAAATGCATCCTGAATTGGTTGTAAAAATTTGAAATATTGTGACTTTGCTCTTCAGAGCACCCCTTTTACGAATCAACTTATTTAATTGAGCTTCCGCCATTATGCAACGTATTACAATAGTTCAAATTGCTCAGACAAAGAAACGAGTAATTGCACCAAATGATTCCCAAATTATTTAATATCCCGAAAATTGAGCAACTATTCACAGCGCAAATAGAGAGATAAAAAAGTAGGAAAATGAAGGACTCACAATTACTGTAGATGATTCGATGTATGGCGAAACTTTGCTTGCAACAATGGCCGACCCCGTTGAACAGCCTTTTCAATCTCCAGTCTTGTATCCGGCTCGAAGGACCATGTTTACTCGACAGAGTGAAGTGTATATTCGGAATTTAAGCACTGGTGATTGAATTTTAAGTTTTATATTAATTGAACAGTACAATTATGAAAGCAACAAAAATTATAAAAATGCAGACTGGTTATGCACGTCTTTCTTGTCGAACGTTGGCTGTTGCTCTAATTATTGCGTGCGCACATCCTTCTCGTGATGCTGGTAAGTCAGTTTACATGCGCAACCCACATTTCACAAATAAGTATAACAAATAGCATAATGACAAATCAAATATTCATACGAAATCTGAACACAGTGCTTCGGATGGATCCAAAATGTCTTCATGATTACTGTAGGGAAAATATTTTATTTCGGGCACTTGTTTCAGAACATTTTGAAGGTGTTTGTATTTGGGCTGATATAGCGATTTTGAATGTATGTAAATGTTTTTGAATCTTAAACCATTTGAATTAAATAATAAACTCATCATTACATTTGTTTTACCGCACCCACTGGGCCCACTTATTATAGCCCTTATTGCATTAGGAAACAGAGCACCATGTCGATGAATTCGAAGTTCTTGTTCATTATCCAAATTAAGTATTGGAAGTTGCAACTCTTGCTTATTGAAACGCATCTTAGCAACAATTGAAATTATTTGAAATAAGTGCCCACCTTTATACTATTTGCTTCTATTTTATATGAAGTGTTCAAAGGGTTCAGGTCTAGTGAATAGTGCTATCAATAATTTACCAATTGAATTCCATGCACCAGGATATCAATATTCTGGGCCAGGTACAAAATTAAAAAAACGATTGTTACGTGGTGATACTGGCAATAACGCATTGGATAAGGCTTGCAAACAACACGATATTGCATATTCAACAAATAAAAGTCTAACTAATCGACATTTTGCGGATAAAGTATTGGAACATCAGGCTTGGGAGCGTGTTAAATCGAGAGACGCAAGTTTTGGTGAAAAAAGTATCGCTTGGTTAGTAACAAACGCAATGAAAATCAAACAACTATTTGGAATGGGGGTTATTAGTAAGAAAAAAACAAGACGTAAAGCATTTCGAAGCACCGTGGTGAAAAATATTAAAACTGCACTAAAAAATGAAAATCCTAATAACAATCTATTGGATATTTCAAAGAAGGCATTGCATGCGGGGCGCGTAGCAGTTAAAAAGGCAGGAGGTTGCAAAAATATTCGAACACCAAGAATCATTCCAATTCCAAAAACCGGAGGAATATTGCCGTTTATCATGCCTTTATTTGCGGGGCTGTCTGCCCTAGGAGCTTTGACTGGAGGTGCAGCAGCTATTGTAAAAACTGTCAAAGATGTGGAAAATGGTAAGAAAAAACTGATTGAGGCAGAACGTCCTAAGCGTGCAATAGAGTCAATTAAACTGGGAGAACGAGGATCTGGATGGTTTTTGAAAAAAGAAACAATGGATTTGGTCTACATGTTGAAGAAAAAAAAAACTTGTAAAATTACCTAGAAGGGCTCTAACGAATTTTGATATTTATAAATATGCTGACACATACAAAATTCCATACTTTCGAGGTGTGTACATGCGAAATCAATTACCCTACAGTGGACCATTAAAAAATGAAAGTGCTATTGTGAATTTGAACGATTTTAAAAATGAGGGAACACATTGGGTAGCCTATAAAAAGCGTAATTCTAACATAACTTATTTTGATAGTTTTGGTAATTTACGACAATTACGTTGGAATTAGTTCAATATTTCGGCAATTATAATTATATTTCATATAATCATGAAAACTATCAGAATTATAACACTTATAATTGTGGACACTTGTGTTTGGAGTTTTTAAATAATAAAAATAAATTAAATTGATATCAGTCATGTCTCGTACGTTTACATTGGAACGTCAAAGTACCCTATTGTCAGCAAATTTCTATCCTCCCATTGAACTCGATGATAATAGTTATTTACGTAACAAGTCCGGAAAATAGTGTCTTGCAGGACAAGCAGACGAGTTTCAGGCCGACGCCGCAGGCGGAGGCCTGAAAGTCGGCGTGTCCTGCAAGGCATCTTTCCGGACATGTTGCGTACAATATTTTTTGTGTCGAATACTCTTATAAATACATAGTTTTTCAAAAAAATGCTAAATAATAAATTGACAATGCAAAAAAATAAATAGAGCCATCTTTTGTTTTCTTTTGACACTAACAAATGTCAATGTCATATACAGTAATTGCAAACTTTCAAAATATGGATACACCAAAACATATTTTAAAAGCTGCAGAAAATGTTATAAACAATTTATTGCCACAAAAATCTTCAGGCCGATATTGGAAAAATAACTAACTATGGAAACACTTTGGACACACTTTGCAGGAAAAACTAAAAATGGAAAAAATATGTAACTATGGAAACACTTTGCAGGCCGAGGCCGGCAAAAACCCTTTTCTGGCGGATTTTAAGATGTAGAAATCTAGTCATGCCGTATGAAGGCGCAAAAACATAATTAAGCACTCGCTCTCATTGGGTTGCATACATTTAATAGTATACCAAATATAGAAGAAGGGAAAAATAATAAGTTTTATTATTATGACAGTGCAAATGTATTACAAACAATCCCAATCCCAACAAGTGTCTATGAATTAGCTGATATTGAATTATATCTACAAAAAAATTCTATGTTCCAACACCAACGAACCGGATAAATTGCTATCAATAAAACCTAATTACAATACACTTAAGTGTGAAATTAGGTGTGTTTATGACGTGGACTTTACATCTGAAGATAGTATTGGATCAATTCTAGGATTTGGGCTTGAATTTTTGGGGGCTAATATAAGTCATGAATCTACTCTACCTGTAAACATTGTTAAAGTGTACGCCATTCGTGTCGAATGCAATATTGTACATGGTTCCTATTACGGAAACCAGCAATCACATACGTTGTACGAATTTTCGCCATCTTCAAACCCAGAATATAGTATAGATGTACAACCTCATAATATTGTTTATTTGCCTATTAAAAGAAAACTAATCGATAATATTACAATTAAGCTGTTAGATCAAAATTCCGAATATATTAATTTTAGAGGGGAGAAAATTATTATACGTTTATTTTAAGTTACGTTTTTTTTTTTTTAAGTTTAGTTAAGGTTTTTTTAGTTTTTTTTTTATTTTAAGTTACTTTAAAACACATGTCTTTATTTGGTGTAAATAAAATAGTTAAAAAGAACTAGCTAAACTAACGAGTTTATTTCGAACATTTTTCAATTTTATGCTATTTGAAAGTATTTTGGCAAGTTGCAAATTATCCTGAATTTTAAAATGTAAATACTGATACATTATTTACTTACATATATACAAATTTTTAGATTTGAACTTACCGACATGGCATTTAAAACACATTGAAGAGTGTGAACTTAAAGTTATTTTCCCGGATAATAAGATTGCCTTACGAATCCAATTTAAATATTATTTAAATAAATGGAAACAATTACAGGTACAATAATAATTTGAATAATTATAATATAAATTTTAATTACTATATTGTAAACAATAGGGCGCACCACAAGCTGAAATATCAGTAAATTGTCGGAAACTTTAGGAAAATCAACTTTGTCAAATGTTTCTTGTGGTTTCGGCAGTGATGTTTTCCATAGGCATGACTTCTGACCATCTAGTAAACCGATCAATAGCCGTTAGGCAATAACGGTAACCACTTGACGGAGGTAAAGGTCCGATTATGTCGATATGGATGTGAGCGAACCTTGTTGGAGGTAACTCGAAGAATGCCAGTGGTGTATGTACGTGCCGAGTTACTTTTGAGCGCTGACAGGGGATGCATGCTTGCGTCCAATTGCGACAATCGCGGCGCATACCTGGCCATACAAATCGCTGTGAAATTAGTTTCGTTGTTGCTCTTGTTCCAGGATGACTCAATCCATGTATTGCATCAAAAATTTTGCGTCGAAGGGTGGTTGTAACAAACGGCCTGGGTTTCTGCAACGAAATGTCACAGTAAATTTTAAAGTCTGTGTTTGGAATTAAAAATTTTTCAAGTTGAAGAGCTGATCCTTCACGAAGTAGTGTCTGCAATTCGTTGTCGTTCTGTTGGGAATTGTATATAGTGATGTCATTCAGCGGAGTGGTAATAGCGTCTATTCGGGAAAGAGCATCCGCAACAACATTTTGCTTGCCACTGACGTGTTGGATGTCGGTACTGTATTGAGCGATTAAGCATAACCATTTTCGCTGATTAGGTGTCAGCGTGTCGGCTCTTTGCTGAAACGCATATGTAATTGGTTTGTGATCCGTATAAATCCTAAACGGGCGACCTTCAAGCATAAATCCAAAATATCGCACGGACTTGTAAATTGCGAATAATTCGCGGTCGTATGGAAACCATAGAGATTGTTTTGGGACAAGTTTTTTTGAAAAAAATGCAAGTGGCTGCCAGTTGCCGTCTACAAACTGCTGAACGACTCCGCCGATCTGCTGTTCAGATGCGTCAGTAAATAGTGCTAGCGGAGCGGATGAGTCTGGATGAGCCAGTAGAACAATTCGTGCAAGTGCGTTCTTGCAATCCTCAAATGCTTTGCGTCTCTCAGTTGTCATTTCAATAGGATGTGATTCTTTGATTTTTGGGCCCGCTAAAGCTTGGTCTAGTGGAGCCTGTAGAGATGCAGCGTCATGGAGAAATCGGCGGTAAAAGTTAAACATGCCCAAAAAACGACGGAGTTGTTTAGCTGTTTCAGGCATTGGCATTTGCTGAATGGCAGCTACTTTATCAGGAGGAGGACTTATGCCGTAAGCAGAAACCGTGTGACCTAGGAACTTTACTTCAGGCTGACCAAAAACGCACTTAGTTGGATTGATTACGATTCCGTGTTCAGAAAAACGAGACAGTACTTGAAACAAATGATCTTCATGTTCTTGAGCCTTTTGAGAAGAAATAAGGACGTCGTCGATGTGACACACGCAGAAATCCAATCCTCTTAGCACTTCATCCATAAACCGTTGAAATGATTGTGCGGCATTGCGCAAACCATATGGCATAAAAATAAATTCGAACAGACCAAACGGCGTAGTTATTGCAGTCTTCGGGATGTCTTCAGTTGCCATGGGGATTTGTGTGAAGGCCTGGACTAAGTCAATGACAGAAAAAATAGTGCATCCGGCTAGGTTAGATGTAAAATCTGCAACGGTTTTAACCGGATAACGATCTGGAATGGTCCGTGCGTTTAAAGCGCGAAAATCGCCGCATGGGCGCCCTGTAGCGTTTTTCTTTGGGACCATGTGAAGTGGAGAACACCAGGAGCTTTCAGACGGACGGATGATTCCTGTGCGAAGTAATTCCTCGAACTCAGTTTTAGCGGCGCGGAGACGATCAACAGCTAGGCGACGAGTGCGGCAAACAACTGGTGGGCCTGGAGTCGTGCGTATGTGATGTACGGCAGAATGCTTGAGTTGGCGAGGAGCACCAGGAGGTCTGGTGACGTCTGGAAAACCGATAAGTAGTTGATGAAAACGTGATTGGCCGGATACCGTCTTGATGTTAGGACAATTACATAAACGCGACGCGCACAAAACTTTCAGCGAAGTGGTACCGTCTATAAGTCTTTTGTTACGAATGTCCACAAGTAAGTTAAAATATGAAAGGAAATCGGCACCGAGAATGGGCTCGTCAACATCCGCGACGATGAACTGCCATCGAAAATCGCGACGAAGGCCTAGGTCTAGTTGAAGGTGTATAGTACCGTAAGTTGCTATAGATGTTTCGTTAGCGGCTGATAGTTGATAATCGGTAGCGACTCGACGATCTTTAAGAAATTTTCTTGGAAAAATTGTAAGATCCGAACCGGAATCCGCGAGAAATTGCCGTTTTGATATTTGATCTGTTACAAAGAGGCGGTGCGAAAGACCAAAGCAGTCAGATGTCGCCTCTAAAACTGGCTGCCTGTGGAGTTTACCGGAAACGAACAAGGTTTTGTACATTTTCTTGCATCGTTGCCGAATCGGCGGTGATACCAACACACCTGATTCTGGACCGAGTCTCTGGTATCATCGGTTGAATTGTTTCGAGTTCGAGATCCAGATTTTGAACGATAGCGTGGGCTTGTACGTTGCGCGGAAAGCGCCGCTATTTGTCGTGTTAGTTCGTTAAAACGCTGATCAATTACCGAGTTATTGTCTGATGTGGGAACATTTGACACGACTGCAGCAACATGCGATGTACCGGCAATTTCAAACACTTTATCTGCTGTAGCTGCTATGCTGTCCAAAGTGGCGGTTTCTTGTGTAGCGATTACAACTTGGACGTGTTGAGGTAGATGACCTGCCCATATAGTTCGAAGTAATGAGTCTGGAACAATTTCCGTGCCGGCAAGACTACGAAGATGTCGAAGGAATTGGGACGGCTTTCTGTCACCGATTTGTTCATGTGTCAGTAACTGTCGAACGCGCTGCTCTTTGGTTTGGGATAGACGTTGAATGAGCTCTGTCTTAATCCGGTCGTAACGGCCAACAATTGGGGGATTTGCAATAATGTCGCTTACCTCTCCGGCGTAGCGAGGCTCCAAATGAGATACGATGTAATTGAATTTGGTTACATCCAAAGTGATTCCGGAGATTGCAAATTGGGCTTCAGCTTGTGAAAACCATAGTTCAGGTTTTTCAGCCCAAAACGGCGGTAGGCGGACAGCGACTCGATTAACAGTGCCTGCTTGCTGATGTGCGAGAAATTGTTGTTGCAAAGTTGTGTGCTGGTTTTTGAGCGCTGCCAAAGCTGCTTGCAATTCCACGATTTGCTGGGCGTCGGCCATTTTGCAAGAATGATGCAATGTTTTAATCACAACGCAAGAATAGATAAAATAAACTCGTAGTATGTACAATGTTCGTGCACGTCGGGGTCACCAATGTGGAGCGCGCACAATAAAACGAGCTTCTTTAATTAAACAACAAATGTATTAGCGTATAGTAATTAACAAAGTAAAGTAAATAAAACCGGGTTGCTTGTTTTGTTGACCGGAATGAAGTGTCCTTCTTAGCTTGAGCTCCCCCTCTCTAGAGAGCGCTGCTTGTTCGTCTCATTCCAGTGGCGTGGAATGTGTATGGTAGCCACAGATTAAAGAATTAACCGATTAAGAAAACCGACCGAAACAATAAAATACACAATATGTAAAAAGTATCTTAGACACAAGTCAAATAATGCCAAACGCAAAATATCTATAAACATCCAAAAAAATTGTGTAAAAGAGTTCAAATACATAAACAGTCGTTTAGCTCTCTTTAATTCATGGGCCCAAATATGTAAGAGAGAGATGACAGAGACCGCATGAAGCTTCGAGATTTGTCTTTCCGTACTTGCATTATATATGTACTTGTGTCAAATAGCAATATCAATATAATACAAATACAGAGCATTATAAGAATAAAAATATTTAATTGTCAAAACAGCAACAAATATTTGCATGATTTCACAAATATCTGATTTTTTGAATTTGAATTTGAATTTGACTCCGCCCAAATAGGACAGCGCATTTTCTTATAAATCGACGCGACACCTGGGTCGAAATGTGTGTAACTAAAAACAATACTTTCTTTAAACCCCTATTAATGATTAAATATTAAACCGATTTTGATAACTAAAATATCAACGGATGCGCAAATACATCCTCTTCATACGAATTATTGAAAAATTTCAATATTTTTTTTTAATATTATGTAAAATTGTCATTCAAAAATTTCTAATTAATGTAATTAATGTTTATAGTACAATTTTTTTTATATATATATTCAATAATGTTCGTTTTGGAAATCTAATTCTGAACATTTTAAGATATAAAACTTTAAAATACGTGTACAAATAACAATGAAATACGTAAAAATTTAAAATTAATGAGTCTCCACAATTAAATTAAATTCAAGACAATCAAATTAATTATGGGGGTACATAATATCATTTTACAATTGTAAATAACTTTACTTTAAGAAAATGCATAAACTTCTACGTCAATATTATTGATATAAAAGTTGTGATAGTTTAAAATTGAAGCAAATTATTACAAATTTGATGCAATGTTGGTTGCGGACCATCGAATGATAGACCCTTAACTACAAAAAATCAATAAGACTCACTTGTGAAATTGAAGAAACATTTGACAAAGTTGATTTTCCTAAAGTTTCCGACAATTTACTGATATTTCAGCTTGTGGTGCGCCCTATTGTTTACAATATAGTAATTAAAATTTATATTATAATTATTCAAATTATTATTGTACCTGTAATTGTTTCCATTTATTTAAATAATATTTAAATTGGATTCGTAAGGCAATCTTATTATCCGGGAAAATAACTTTAAGTTCACACTCTTCAATGTGTTTTAAATGCCATGTCGGTAAGTTCAAATCTAAAAATTTGTA
>OY744563.1:504412-552412 GCA_963556235.1 Cryptophagus acutangulus
TTGCACACTCAGGTAAATAGTGTAACGGAAAGTATTTTAAATCGTTAATATTTATTTTATATAATGGAACACCATGAACACTATTAAGTAAAATTACTTCACCAATTTTGTCTTGTACATGTGACATGTTCTTTGTAGACTAACTTAAATTGTAGATCTATAGTCATATTTTTTTCAACAAGTAAATTTCTATTTGAGTTAAAATAAAACCTGTCAATAAACACGTTTTTGTAAAATTGCGCGCCAATATAAATTGTGTTGATTTACCGTTTTCAATTTTTATAAATAAATCTTCAGTAATTATTTCGTTCTCATAAATATTAACACAAATCCACATGACATTATCAGGTAGTTCTACAATTTTTTTAGATTAATCTAAAAACCAAATTTCCAGATTTCTTGATTTAATATAAAATTCTTTAATTATTTTAAACACAAAACGAATATTTACAAACAAAACACAATAGTCTTTCTTCATAGCTGAATAACCACTGAATTTCGTTTAAATTCATCTATGAATTTAATTTTGTATCCATTCCTAATCATTTCACATAGGCTTTTTTTCCTTTTCTTCTTAAAATTTTCTCGACCAAATATATATCAGGATAGTTCGTCTTCTGTAACTCCTGTTCGTAAAATGCACCATCAACATTTGTGTTCAAAGTGTCTTTAAGTTTATACGTTATAGGATTCGTTTTTTGAACTTTTTCAATAATAAACAATTCATTTGTCCAGTTTTGTGTGTAAGACTTATCGAAAATACTTTTATATTTACTTATACGCGCATATTCTCCTTCTGAAAACTTTGGTTTGGTTTGGTTTATTAAATCTTTAACAATTTTTTTATTGGCAGCATCATCGGGTTCTATCGGTGAAAGAACATTTTTTATGCGATTTTATTTTCCATCTAATTGTTGTAATTCATAATTTTTTTTGTTGATTTTCAACGTATTTTTGTCAACTAATTGTTTCAATTTTTTAATTAGATCTTAATTTAATTTCTTTGTTACGCTGATCAACAAATTTTACATTGACCAAGTTTTCCGGATTTGAAGGCGAAGGTAAGTTTTTTATTGATAAATTCTTCGCATCGAGTTGACCTTGACTTTGTGCACAGTATACTTTTACATATTCTGTTGTTGCATAATTTTGAATGTTAATATCTGAAATCTTGTCTGTGACGTATTTTTTATTGACCGCATCATTAGGTTCTATGGGGTCAGCGACATTTTTTATAGCTTTCTTTTTTGCATCTAAATATGGTGTGTCAACATGTTTTTGAATAATCATTTCCACTTGTTTAATTTCATTATTTAAAATTTCATCATGTTTCACTTTCACGTAATTTTCAATTGATTTTACTTCTCTCGTAGAGGGAGTATTGTATTCATGAAAAAAAAAAAATTCTCCAAATTTCACTTTTTTCTACATTATAGAATGCGTAGATTACGAAAATCATATTCACTAATTTCCGTCTGTCGGTCTGTCGGTTGGTCTGTGCATTTCTTTAAACCACTATATTTCGGAATCTACTGACCCGATTAAAGCAAAATTTGCGTCCTTTTTTTCTACCTGCCCATAGATGATATCGAAGAAAAAAAGTTTATAAAATCCTCAAAGACCTGCGCGTTATAGGCCAAAAACATGCTAAAAATGGCAAAATCGGTAGATCCACTTAATCTTCTAAAGTTGCTGACCGATTTTAACCAAATATTGAACATATGTTTTGTGTATACCCCAAGTGGTGAATGCTCTCAAAAAATCTGAAGTTTATTATAGGGTTGAATTTTTATTAAGGGTTGAAGGGTCAAAAAGTTGTAAAAATAAATAAGTTGTAACGTGAATACCTGCCAGGAGGAATATTTGATTTGGACCAAATTTGGTATACATATTAGGGATACAAGAAAATGCTGGTAAAAGTTTCATCCCCTAAAAATAAGCCTACGACCCATTTGCCATTTAAGTTAATTGTTCAAAAATTGCCGGTATTGTGATTCTTATATGGCAGCATTACCCACACTTTTCAATCAGTTATT
This sequence comes from Cryptophagus acutangulus, assembly GCA_963556235.1. Lineage (NCBI taxonomy): Eukaryota > Metazoa > Arthropoda > Insecta > Coleoptera > Cryptophagidae > Cryptophagus > Cryptophagus acutangulus. The sequence continues at coordinate 506,449 of OY744563.1, forward strand.
TTAGTAATATTTACATAAAGAGTGAGTAAAAATAATTTTCGACCCTAACCACACACCCCCACCCTTCCAATATAGAGTTTGAGTCATATGGTTCGGATTTTCTTCATATTCGATTTCTACTATACATTTTAAACATATTTACGAATAATATAATTGAAAATAGTATGCTACCCTTATTTTGCAATTTCAACCCTTAACATACCATGTACAGTCAAAATGCTTGGATTTATTTCAAATTTGGATCCTAGTAGTAATTTAACTTACTTAACTTATCATTATTTAGTTAATTAAATTAAAATTAGGCTAGGACCTACATATTACAATTGTAACCCCTAATGCACCCCTTACAGTTTGATTTGTCATATTTCTTTTAAATTTGTTTTGTAATAATAAATTGAAATATAATTTAAACTAGTTTAATCAAAAATGTCCTAGAATCCTCAATTCATGTTTTTAACCCTTAACACACCCTTTACATTGATAGTGCTAGGATTTACTTCAAACATTGATTTATATTGGTAATTTTAAATCTAGATTCAAATAGTTTCATTAGAGTATCTACAACAAAATTTTCACTTTTTAATCTTTTCATACACACGTTTCAACTTTATCGCTTAAATTTGTTTAAAATTTGGTTCCTAGTTAAAATTTAAAAAACATTTTTAAATAACCCGATAAATTTTTTTCAGTAAAAGCCTCAAAATTCTAAAAATTTGTATAAACAATTTTAATATAGCAATGAGAGAAGTACTGTGGAATCTCATTTCCAGCGAATTTTATGTTGATTTATTAATTATTTCAACAAAATTTGTATTTGCTGCATCATTGAGATTTATGGGTGATTTAACATTTATAATTTGCATTTGTTTTGCATCTAATTGCTTACTATCATGAGTTTTAAACATGTTATCATTAGTAATATAACAAGAGAGTGAAAATAAATTGAAAATAATTTGACAGATTTGCGAAAACTTGTTGCCCGTATGGCAACAAGTTTGAGCAATTATCTGTCAAATTATTTTCTAATTTATTAAACTCTCGAGTTGTATTTGGAAGATTATTTTTTGACAAACCAATAGAAACTATTATTAATTTCGCCTATTGATGGGCCAGTAAAACGTTTTTCGATCATGTTTTAAGATTTACGATACGATGATGACAATCAAACGATAAAAATGTCAGAAAACATATGATCAAAAACAATGTACAGAAATTATTCTCGCGAAAATAATGATATGATTGGATAGAATTAATCACATGATCAAAAATACTGCGACATGATTGGTTAATAGAAACGTCAAAAAATAATCTATACTATTTACATCAACGTATTTTTTTGTTTTATTATCTATAAATTTATTAGTATCTATATTTATTTGTTTTGCAGCCGATTCAATCTTATCTTCAACAAATTTTTTATTTACTGCATCCAACGGATCTACTGATAATGGCACATTTTTCACACTTTTGTTCTGAACATCTATGATTTTCGTCATTTACATGCCATGACCAAAACGAAATTTGATTGTAAATTTCCTATTTGTTCAAGAGTATATTTTTCTACAAATTCTTTTGATGCAAAATTTTTAATATTTATATCATATTCTGCTTGTTCTAAAAGTTTCATTACATATTTTTTATTCACTAAATCATTAGAATCAACCGAATTGGGTACATTTTTTATTTGTTTATTTTTTGCATCTAGTGGTTCCTCTTTTATTTCCTTAATTGCATTTTCAATGGGTAAAATTTTTTTGTTTATTAGTTCATCGACATTTACATTCACTTCTTTCAATGTTGCCTAATTTTTTTCATAAACTTGATCTATTTGATCGTTAACATATTTTTTGTTCGCAACGTCTTCGTCGTTAATTGGTGTGGGCACATTTAGTATTTGATTTTTCTTTGCATCCAACTGTTTATTTTGTAAAATTTCTAGTTGACTGTTTAAATATTGTTTATCAACGCAATTTTGCATTTCATTGTTTAAAACTTTTTCATATTCATATTTTAACTTTTGATCTAAATCATTAATTTGATTATTAACGTATTTTTTATTGGTTGCATCTTCAGGGTCAATTGGTTCTAAAACATTCTTAATAGTTTTGTTTCCGCCATCGAGTTGTATATTTTTTAACAAGTTCTCAACCAAAGATTGATCAATTTGTTTTATCGGTCAAATTTTAGCAAATTTTCCAATTTTCTCTAAAAAATATTTCTTGTTTTTTTGCGTCCAATTGGGTATCTTTAGTTATATTATTAATATAATCTTTTGTAGCACAATTCTCAGCAATCTTATGAATTTGATCATCTGCATATTTTTTGTTTGTTACATCTTCGTCATAAGTGGGTAGAGGTAAGTTTATTATAGGTTGCTGGTTAGCATTTAATTGCTTGTTTTCGTATTTTTTTAGCTGATTTTCAAACAGCTTGTTTTAGTATTTTATCAACATAATTTGCAGCTTTTTCCTCGCACATTTTAATATTTTCATTTTTAGCATGTTCTATTTGTTCTGTTAGATATTTTTTATTGACGGCATCTTTAGGATCAATTGGTTTCAAAACATTCTTAATCGTTTTGTTTCCACCATCAAGTTGATCAATTTGTTTTACCTGTCCAATTTTAACAAATTTATCAATTTGCTCTAAAACATATTTTTTGTTTGCGGCATCTTCCTCTTCAACAGGTATTAACACAGTTTTTATTGTTTTGTTTCTAGCGTCCAATTGCGTAACTTTAGTGATATTATTAACATAATCTTTTGTAGCACAATTTTCAGCAATTTTATGAATTTGATTATCTATATATTTTTTATTTATTACATCTTCGTCATAAGTGGGTAGAGGTAGGTTTATTATTGGTTGATTGTTAGCATTTAATTGTTTGTTTTCAATTTTTTTCATCTGATTTTCAAACAGTATTTTATCAACATAATTTGCTACTTTTTCCTCACACATTTTAATATGGTCGCTCTTAACAAATAGAGCAGATTTGTTCTGTTAGATATTTTTTATTGACGGCATCTTCCGATTCAGTTGGCGTTAAAGCATTAATTATGCTTTTATGTTGAGCATCTAGTTGTTTATTATGTAAATCGTTTAAAGATTTATTTACATAGTTTTTGAGTGATTGATCAAGAGGAAGAAACTGATCTTTAATTAATTTTGCAGTATTGGTTTTTTCCGTACTTATTTGTTTCATTAAATATTTTACGTTTACAGCGTCCGCTTCAGATATAGGAATTTTAACATTTTGTATAATTTTGTTGTCGGCATCAAGATTTCCATCTTTTGTATACGTTATAGGATGGTGTGACGTTTTTTCATCAACATATTTTTTATTGACAGCGTTATTATTCTCCGTAGGGTCACCAATTACTAGTATGTTCATAAAAAAAAAATTCGGTTAATTTTATTTATTTATTGAGATACGATACATTTACTGCATCGCCTTCAAAAATAGGTGATTGCAGATTTTTATTAGTTTTCCTCTGGCACTAAATTGTCCACTTTGGGTTGACACCAACGGAATTGTCATTGTACTACTAATTGTGGGGGTCACATTTGATCGTAACCGTTTATTTTCAGTGATAATTTTTCCATGTTTACGTTTAATATGTAAACCAACATGATGTACAAACTTATCGATATGCATGTTTATACTGAGATAATCCGATCATGTTTATGTAATTATACCGCATTCTTTCAATTCCTAAATAATTGATACAATCTCATTTTGAACAGCCGTATTTCCTGCAAGTTGCGACCCATATAACAATTGTAGTCGATCCACCAATTCATTAAGATTATTCCAGTAGGAAAATGGAATTTTGGAGTTTGGAAGAATATTTTTCATAATACTACCTCCAGTAGGCGCTGAATGCAATCGACGCTTCGCTAAGGATGGAAATAATTTGCTTATAATATTAAGGTATTTGAAACCCTTATCAGATTTTATTCTAGCATCGGGATTGTAACTTATTTTGTGGGCGTTCGTTGTTTTTAAAATTTCACCATATCGATATTTATCTTCCTATGTATACTCGCTGGGAGATTTAAAAAAAATCAATTCATACAATCCTTCGGATCCTTTAAAGTGTCTTCCCGCAATTACAATATCGTCACTATTAAATGGAAATTCTTGGTTACACATCCACCAAGTTCCTGTAGCAGGGTCATATCGTACTCCGTACACATTATCGGTCAGACGTGTTGTATCAGAAATTAATAGTTTTATGTAACGCTTTGGAAGCGGATTAAGATTTTCTAGAAAATTCTCGTCAATTAGTTGACGACCTTCTGTAGTTGAGTACAATTCACGAACTGAGTCCATCGTCACGTCATTAGGGTATCGGTCTCACTATTAACTATTACATCTAAATTTAAAAATTCAGGAATTTTAATTGCGTTCATTGTAGATGTAAAAAAAGAAGAGTCAGAAACTCAGTCTTCGCCCTTGAGACTTCTATTAAAATATGGTCTTTGTTTAGTACTTTCTTTTTTCGGTGTTGATTAAAAAACTGTTTTTGCATCTTCATCTTTAGGTTTTACTTCTTTTTTTACATGTTTTACAAATTCCTTTAAAGGGTCCACAAAGGGTTTAAAACTACTTTCAAAATTATGTTGACTTTCAATGTGGCCGCGTTTCAATGATTTTATTTTTTTTCGAATGTTTTTAGTAGCCTTAAGTAGCTTAAGTTTCATCGTATCTCTATTCGACGACATTGTCAACACTGAAACATATGAAGGCACTCAGGGTATTATAAACTTATCAAAACCAATTCTATATCGTCCATTATTCAATTCGCTTTCTTTGTCAATAACTAAAAAGCCATATTGTGCCAACACAATTTACATAATGATTTAAATTCGTTCATATTCATGTCTAGTGCAACAAATTCATCATATATGTGTTTAAGATTAATGTCATCTTGTTTAAAAATTATTAAAAAATTGGCGTTATTTCTAACCAATTGTTTCGGAATTCTTGTATATGTTTGACAAAGATAGAAACAGTCAATTTTATAGTGACATCCAAAACTAAAATAATCACGAATTACACTTTGTGGTGAACATGCTACATCGTCAAATATAAATATTGAATTTGGTTTTGCTTCCGCTGGCGTCATAACGTCATCAGTATTATCAAACAATTTTATTTCCATACCATTTATAGATTCAATAATATTCTGTAATATTTTGTATTTTGGTTGATTAAGTGTTTTTCCGATAATGTATATATTTTGAAATTTGAATCCTTCCGGATGTTTCAATAGACTTATTAAAACATTCGTTTTACCACACCCGCTGCTTCCAACAATTAAACATCTATTACAGTTTTTTACCAAACATCTATTACAGTTTTTTACCGTGTTTTGGTAACAATTGACTATCGCATACATAGTCGTGATTAGTCACCGTTAGTGATTCATGTTGTTTTATTATACGCATTGTCACATACACTAATAGAAAATTTGAAATACTAATGTATATATTCAAAATAGTATATAATTATATTTGAAACCAAATTTCTATTCAGAACGGTATGATACGTCAAGGTGGTGGAATCGTAAATACTTTAATTAATAAATTACCCTTTGAGTTACATATTCCCGGATATCAGTGGTGCGGACCCGGGACAAAAGTTCAAATAAGTTTACAGCATAACGATAAGGGTATTAATAAATTGGATAGTTATTGTAAAGAACACGATCTTGCGTATTTAAAAAACAATGACTTAAATTCAAGACATCAAGCCGATGGAATTTTAGCAGATCGTGCTTGGAGTCGTGTAAAGGATAAATATTCGTCATACGGTGAGAAATTAGTAGCTTGGGGTGTAACCAACGCAATGAAGACCTAGATAAAAACTGGTATGAGCGTTTCAACGTCCAAGAAAAAGAAGGATGCAAAGAAAAATGGTAGCGTTTCGGGCAGCAGTAATGAATCCTGTTAAAAGTGTATTAAACTCAAATAATTTCAAAAATAAAAAAAATTGTATTCAAAATCATACAAAGTAGCAAAGAATGCAATTAAGAAAGCCGGCGGTAAAAAATTTATTCGACTACCGCGAATTATACCAATTCCAAAACAAGGAGGATTTATAGTACCGTTAATGGCTGGGTTAGCAGCCTTGGGTAGTTTAATCGGTGCCGGAAGTGGTGTTGCAAAAGCTGTTAACGAAGCTAAAGCAGCACGTAAAACCCTAGATGAATCGCATAGACATAACAAACAGATGGAAGCTATAGCACTTGGAAAACAAGGATCTGGACTATATTTTAAACCTTCTCGAAAGGATATGGGTCTATTTTTACCTAAATGTTCAAAAAACTATTAAATTTACCTCGAAAACGTGCAATGAATGAAAATGAAATGAGAAAATTTGCAAAGAAATTATCGAATTTTCGAGGTGTATTTATGAGAGGCAATTTACCTAAACACGATGCATTGGTGAATGAGTGTGGAATAATAAATTTGGATAAAAGTAGTGGTCCTGGTACACATTGGTGTGCATATGTAAAGCGGGGTAATAATGTTAAATGGTATGATATTTTTGGGGATTTACTACTTCTATTAGAACTTCAACGATATTTTAATTGTAATATTGAATACAATTGCAATCGTCATCAAAAGTTCGGTACAACAAATTGTGGACAGTTGTATTTGAAATTTTTCTATAAAAAACGACTGCAATAGATAATTTCAATTTACTTTTCCTACAATCACATATAAAAGTAGGCCTTTATGCTTTCATTTGACAACGAAAAGTTGGCGTTTTCCGAGAAGTTGTCACTTTCCCGCTCTAGATCTTTTTGTTGACTTTCTCGCTCGATAAATCAAAACAATGCAGTAAAACAATAGTTTTTGTTTTTAGAAATTAGCGTTTCTTGGTTACCGATGATATAATCACATTTTTATTTGTCGTCAAAATATTAATTTTACATTTTTGCAACAAAAATTTAATTTAAAATCGATTGTAGGAAAAATATTGTGTGTATTTCGAGCGCAAAGTGTTTTTGTCGCTCTCGCCAGATTGTCGTGCTCCGCTATCGCGTCGCACGACAACATTCTGGCTCGCGCGACAAAGTATCACTTTGCGCTCTTAATACACAAATAGCTATTGTATAATGCACGCTGCGTTGAAAGTTATTGTTGTTATCTTCATCATCGTCATCATATTCTAAACGTGAGTACCATGGCTTTTGTGGCTATCGATTTGCAAGGTTTTCAAGTGCGGGGTATTTTTGTTGTATAAGAAATGGCTATGTCCTTGAATGGAAAAAATATTATTCACCATACTTTTTCAAGTACCATTCCTCACGAAATACTCACTGAAGAAGAGAAAAAAAATAAGGCATATACAATTCTATCATCATGGTATACACTACAATAACGATGGAAAGAACCCTGATGAGATACCAAAAATACTCGAAAATTTCATTTTGTCGAACAATATATAAAAGTGTATGTAAATGGTGAAATGAATAGAACATTTTTAGAAAACATTGTAACTATACCCGTTATTAATGCAGATTGCCCAGGATTTTCTCTAGAATTTCCAAATTGTCCTAGCACTTGTCATACTATGGCAGCTTTTGTTATGTGTGTTTCAAGAAATTGCTTTGATTTGTATAATTATTTACAATATAATTTAGATTGTTAATTTTTTCTATATAAAATAATGTAATAAATATTTCTCAGTTATTATGTGTTATACTTTTACATTGAGCGGAAAGACAAGTGTTTTACAAAGTAAATATTTCCCACCAATTGAACTTGATTTTTTTAAATTTGATTATTCATTAAGATTGCTTGGATCCTATTCATACAATTCAATACCAATTATTGATAAAGACGCAAACAAATTTTATTACGGTGGTAGTGTAATAAACATACCTGTTGGTGCGTATGACGTAGTGGATATTGAGGCCTATTTAAAAAACATCTTGGGAAAAGATAACATTCCGATTACACCAAATTTAAATACATTAAAGTGTGAAATTAACGGAAAAGAAGATATAAACCTTGAACCCGAGGATTCCATTTGTAAAATTTTGGGATTTTCCGCTAAAAAACTAACAGCAAATCTTTATCACGAATCAGATGAATTGGTACAAATACTAAAAGTATCAACTATTCGTGTGGAGTGTAATATAATAACAAATTCCTATTATAACAATAACCTTATTCATAATTTATTTACGTTTACTCCAACTGTTGCTCCAGGAATTTCTATTAGTGAAGAACCAAGAAACATTATCTATTTACCTGTAAACGTAAAAACGATAGACAACATTACTATTACAATTATTGATCAAGGCGGAGAATTGGTAAACTTTCGTGACGAATTGATTACAGTGCGACTGGAATTGCGTAAACGGGAAAAATACAATGGGAATAAACTTCAATAAAGTACAAGTAGTTGATAACGTATTCCCCATTCAAAGAAAAAGTGTCAAACGGTTAACAGCTAAAAATATTAAATTTCTTAAGTCCATTGATTTTCGTGTAAAAAAACAACATGGCTGATTTACTAAATATTTTCGATAAAGTGCATTTCGATGAAAGTGTTGTAAAATATGAATTTCACACATATCTCCCATATTTATCATCGAGTTTCAATTATAACGATGAGATAAGAATACCAATTCAAACACAGGACATTTACACAGCACCATGTGATAGCTTTATTTACATTGAAGGAAGACGCATTACCGTCATAATGCGTCTACAAAAATAATAAGTAACGCCTGGACATTTTTATTCTCCGAGATACGATATGAATTGGGTGGAGTTGAAATTGATCGGGTTAGAGATGTTGGTATTACTAGTACAATTAAAGGATATTGTTCACTTAATAAAGTCGAGGAAGCAAGTATGGCAATGAGCGGTTGGTTATCAAAAAGAAATAATCCTAACCCCACAATACATACTAATAATGTTAGTGTATGTATTCCATTAAAATTTCTACTGGGTTTCGCTGAAGATTATAGAAAATATATTGTTCATACTAAACAGAAATTGGTATTATTTAGATCTTCGAATGATAAAGATTTATTCCTTGGTGCCAAAGCAGCTGATGCATTTAATATTAATAAAATTCAGTGGCACGTACCACATATTGTTGTAAATGATGAACTTAAATTGAAAATTTTAAAGTAGATTGACCGACCTATCGCTGTCCCGTTTAGACAATGAGAATTTCATCAGTTACCGCAAATAAAACAAACGGGAATTGATAAATGGGCTGTACGTACATCATCGCAACTGAAGAAACCAAGTTTCATTTTATTAGCATTTCAAACGAGTAAAAGAAATGAACTTGATCAAGACGCTGGAGTATTTACTACAGCAAATGTTCGAGATATTAAACTATTTTTGAATAGTGACTCTTTTTTTATGATAAGTTTAATTTAGATTTTACAAGAAGAAGATACTCCCAAGCATTTAAATCATATTGTGAATTTCAAAGATCGTATTATGGTCGTGATTGTGATCCAGCTATTTCATTTGTTAATTTTAAAGATTATCCAATTTTTGTTATTGATTGTTCAAAACAAAATGAAGCTATTAAATCATCTGCAGTAGATATACAATTGGAATTTGAAGCAAATGGAAATTTTCCTGCCAACACAACTCTTTATTGTTTGATTTCGCATGATACCATAATAGAATATAATCCAACTAATGGTACAGTTTATCGAAAAGTATAAATATAATTGTATTTGTATAAATTTTTTTTTCTAATTGTTGTTTATTTTTTTACCTGTACCTATCCTTATTCTTAAGGATTGGTCAAGAACCGCAATGATGATTCCCATAAGGAACCAATCGAGTGGCCTGACAAACTTTATTACCCTCGACAAAATGGCTCCCAATACACCAATTGGGAACCTAAGGTGGTGGTAATGGTGGAACGTAAGGCAGAGGCGGAACCTAAGGTGGAGCCGAACCTAAGGCGGAGGCGAAATCTTTGGCAAAACCTAAAGCGGAGGCTGAACCTAAAGCGAAACCTAAGGCGAAGGCGGAGGATGAGGCGGAGTTGGGGGCGGGGATAGAATGGCAGATAGAATGACTCCGCCCCTTTAGACTCCGGTCCTAAAGGGGCGGAGTTAATTGGCGCCAGTGGGACCGCCCCCTGTCTGTCTATAGTATCCCCTTACTACTCTGTAAATTAAAAACGCCGGATTTTGGAAAGTACAAATTTAATATATCAAGTATATATATAACTGTAATATTGATGCAATATAACAAAATATACATACTTAGTATGTGTTTATACTAAACAAAAATTTGCTGGAAATGAGATTCCACAGTACTTCTCTCGTGGCTATGTTAAAATTTGTTATTCAAATTTTCAGAATTTTGAGGCATCTTTTATTGAAAAAAATGTATCGGGTTATTTAAAAATGTTTTTTTAAAATTTAACTAGGAACCAAAATTGAAACAAATTTAAGCGATAAAGTTGAAACGTGTGTCTGAAGGAATTAAAAAGTGAAAAATGTGTTGTAGGTACCTTATTTCAATAAAACTCATTGAAGCTAGATTTAAAATTACCAATATAAATCATTGTTTGAAGTAAATCCTAGCACTATCAGTGTAAGGGGTGTGTTAAGAGATAAAAACATAAATTGAGGATTGTAGCCTATTATTGAATAATATATAATTTGATGATAATTTGATAATTGATAATTTTAACTAGTTTAAAATTATATTTCAATTTATTATTAGAAAACAAATTTGAAAAAAATCTGACAAATCAAACTGTATAGGGTGCATAAAGGGTTACAATTGTAATATTTAGGTTGTTAATTCGATTTTAATTAAAGTGGACTGTATTTATTACACTGAAAATCGCACAACTATTTAAGCAACCAATAGAATGGCCGCATTTAAGGTTGTTGCTATAGTTACAATTGATCAACATCAATATTTTTTGGAAATATTTTGGAAATATTTAAAATATTTCCGATGTCACAATGAAAGATGTTGTCAAAATTAATTTATTGGAAAAATTGGTAACATTAAATGAATCCAACAAATATATCAAAAAAACTAATTAAAATTAAAAACACAGTGATTGTAAGTAGTTTGTTGTTGGTTTCCAACGGAAGCAGAAGTGGAATTCGAGTAAGATAGATGAAAAACTAAGATAGATGTAGAATGGAAATATCTAGTAGTAAAATGTCATTATAATTTATTAAATATTTTATAAAATATAACATCAATTAAGAGTTGTGCGATTTTCTTACCGAATACCATTCGTACAAAAATTAATTCCGAAAATTTTTTATCGCTTACACTCATGCATTAGTTAGCGTGAGGAAATCTGCCCTCGTCTGCGACTCGGGCAGATTTCCACGCCAACTAATGCATTCGTGAGCTTTAAAAAATTTTCTGGAAATAATTTGTGCACTTATGGTATTACATGTGAGAATTTTTGAACTTTTTATTGAAAATTAAACATGTGTACAGGTTCGACCTTCTCGTCTCCATCTTCAATTGCGTGCACTCCAGCGCCCTCTCTCCCTTCCCCACCTCATTTGGCGCGAAATATAAAATTAACATGTCGGCCGCCTTGAAATAACAATTTCAACATATTGAACTAAACGTAAACATATGAACTAAAAACTATACATACTGAACAAGTAAAATATTTAAATAAAAAATATTTAAGTGTTATTAATCATTTCTTGCAACGGTAGCACTCTTACTTTTGAAACTGGACGCTTCAAAATTTTTCCTTTGCACAAAACACTAACCACTCTCACAATATTGTCTTTGCCAGGGTGAAGCTCGGTGATCCTTCCCATTGGCCGTTGCAGGGAAGGATAATTATCTTCCTTCAATAGAACTATAGTTCCGATGTTGTAAATGTCGTTCGATTGGATGTCAGTTTGCCATTTTGTACCTTTCTGTAGCTCAGCAAGATACTCTGAGTGCCAACGCTTCCAGAAATGTTGTACGATGGCTTGTAGTCGTTCATACTGCTTCAATTTGTTTTCATTAATTTGAGTGACATCGTGTTGTGGTAAAGCAGTTAAAGGTCTGCCTATCAAAAAGTGGGCTGGGGTTTAAGGATTAAGTTGATCGGGTTTGCTATCACAGGTTAAAGGACATAAAGGACTTGAATTTAAAACACATTCGATCTGAGACAGCGCTGCTGAAAAATTTTCAAAATTTAAATGAGATTCCCCACAAACCTTTAGTAAATGAAATTTGACTCGTTTTATATTGGCCTTTCAAATTCCGCCGAAATTTGGGGCCTTTGCCGGCATAAAATGCCATTGAATCCGTTCATGAACAAAATAATTCTGAATCTGATCTTGGTTTTGTTCAAAAAAATCATAGAGGGTTTGCAATTGCGAGTTAGCTCCCACAAAATTTGTTCCATTATCAGAGTAAATGTTCTTTGGCTTACCCCTGCGACTGATAAAGCGTTTTAGTGCATTGATGAAGCACTCAGTTGAAAGTTCAGAGACTGCTTCAATGTGAATTGCCTTAGTTGCTAAGCAAACAAAGAGACATATTTATTTATTTATTTATTTATAAATTACAACACCTACAGAGCAGGCTCCAACTACAGGTGAGGAGGTTCGAAAAATACATAGATAACATATATACAGACTACAATAAACGGAGATATAAACGGACAAAACTTTAGTTAAAATTAGGCAACATTGCTGACCTCAAATCAGCCTTTGAACAGACATATATGTCACAGTTATTTGCGCATGTATTGTACGCCGAATACATACAATACAAAGGAGATGAAGTCAGCAAGTTGGTGTGCGGTATGGCACGATAAAACAAAAATGAATTTCTGCTAGCAAGTCTGGGTACTTGTAGCAGAATCAAGCTAACGATACTAGGACAATCAATTTTATAATTTAAGACATTAAACAAAAATACACATAACATAAAATTTCGACGGTCATTAAGGCTATGGATTTGGCAACTCCGTAACAATTGATCATGAGGGCAACCTCTAGAAGGATACTCCCCAGTACTCCGAAGCATAATGAATTTGCTGAATCTGCGCTGTACTTTTTCGAGAATTGCACACTGTACCCCATATGTGGGAGCCTAAACACAACATGCATACTCTAACCTGGAGCGAACAAGTGCACAATACAAAATTTTCAGAGTCTGTATGTCAGCAATGTCTACCGCGTTCCGTATTATAATTCCAAGCTGTCTAAAAGCCGCTGTGGCAGTGGACTGAATGTGTGGCGCAAATGTTAACTTTGAGTCAAAAGTAACACCTAAGTCTTTCAACACTTCAGGTCTAGTAAGAGCCAAGCCCTCTAGTTTATAGTTGAACAGAACAGGATGACGAGACCAAGAAAAAGACATGACAACACACTTACTAACATTTAAAGGAAGTCTGTTCGCCAAACACCAAGATTGGACTGTGCTTAAATTATCTTGCAAATGAAGACAGTCTAACTCACTCCGGACATCACAATACATTTTTAAGTCATCGGCATAAAGGAGATGGCAAACCGACAAATCTGTTACAATGTCATTTATAAATATATTAAAAAACAGGGGACCCAGTATAGATCCCTGGGGAACTCCAGAAACTTGTTTAAACATTTTTGAATTGAAACCATGACATTGCACAAATTGTTGCCGATCACTAAGGTAGGATTTGATTAGGTTCAGGAGGGATGGGGAGAGGCCAACGTTATCTAATTTGGTAAGCAGAATTTGGTGATCGAGTCTGTCAAACGCCTTCGAGAAATCCGTGTACACAACATCAACTTGACCACGTTTATCCAGCGACTCACATATGAACTGAGTTTTGCACACAAGATTAGTACTCGTGGAACGACCAGCCATAAAACCATGCTGGTTGACACTAATCATGTTTTTGGTGTGTTCATAGATTATGCCGTACAGCATTGACTCGAACACTTTAGCAAAGCAGGACATTAAGGCAACTGGACGGTAGTTGGAAATATTATGACGATCACCTTTTTTAAAAACAGGTGTCACCCGAGAACATTTTCAAATACCAGGATAACGGGATTGCTGAAGGATAAGGTTATATATCACCGACAAAGGTCTGGACAATACCGACGCACAATCTTTGACAAAAAATCCAGGAACACCATCCGGTCCACTGGATAGCTTGTTTTTTGACTGACGCAGCGCTTTATAAACATCAGGTTCAGATACACTTTGTCAGTGACATGAATGTGATTGGGATGCGGAAGGTAGATGATTAATAGACACAGTATCAGATATTGGAATAAACGACGACGAAAAATTGCTAGCAAATGCATTGACGATGGAAAAAGGATTATTCAATATTGTTTCATTAAAGGTCATATGAGAGGGAATGTTAGACACATGCCGTTTAGAATTTATGAAAGACCAGAACTTACTAGGATCCGCCTTGATTGAACTATTGATGCCGTTGGTATATACAGTGTATGCATCCCTGATAAGACCTTTTAGTTCAGACCGAAGATTATGAAACTCGTTTGAATTAACAGTGTTTCTAAAAACACGAAACCTTTTATAAGCCTTGTTTTTTTGCTTAATTTTTCGGATAATTTCTCCATTAAACCAAGGAGGATAAATTTTCGAACAAGGCTTTTTCAAAGGTATGTGTTTCAGAAACAAAGTATTGAGAACATCATAAAATCGCTCAACAACCACATCAACATCATCTAGTTCATCACGTTGGGACCAGTCAGCAAGCGAAAGGTCTTGATACAAACTGCTAAAATTGGCTTTTTTAAAATTAAAAGTCGAGGAGGGAGTGTGAGGATTTTTTCCGTTGTTTGGTGACCGAAGCGAAACTAACCGAAGCAGACGGTGCTGAAATAGAAGCTGAAGCTTGGCTGCAAACACACTTTACAGCTTTTTGTCTGAGCATTCGGTTTTCGGCATTTAACTCATCAAATTTATTTTCCAGCATTTCTTGTTTAGCAAGCAACTGCTCAAGCATTAAATAGATGTCATCAAGGTTGTGAGACATTTGATCATCCGCACTTCGAGTTCTTTGGAATCTTTTGAACTCCTTGTTAGTACCACTGAATTGGAACAACTTGATGGGAGATGCACCAGTGGGTTTGATTACTTCCAGAATCGGCTCCTTAAACACAATTGAAGCGGATCCAGCACAGCAGCTGGGATTATCACTTCCGACTTTGGCGAACACAGCACAGCTAGGATGAAATCTGGCCCCACATTTGGAGCAATCAACAGACGACTTTTGTGCGGCATTTTTTACAGTCAAGATTGAGGTTAGATTCTACCATGCTAAAAGCCGGCAAAACTCCTCCGATATACAATCAAATTGCACTTTACTCAAACGGCAACAACAATGGAAACGTTCAACACTAACACAGGTTAAAATTTGTAATAAATTAACATAAAAATAGATAAAATAAAATTGATCAAAATTTGCAGGAATGACACCAATGACCGCTGGAGTCGTTTTGTACACCTTAGTACCCCCACATATGTACCCCTTAATCAATTTGCTACCTCTGCTTGTTCGAGTATTGCGATCGCGCAACTGAAACGGTCCAGCGTAATCACAGCCAACATTAAAGAAAGGAAATGTGGCATTTACTCTATCTGCAGGTAAATTACCCATCAACTGCGGCGAAGGCTGCGGAGGTTTACATTTGAAGCATTGGACACATCCCCGAACGATAGCTTTTGCTGCTGTTTTACCGGAGATAGGCCAGTATAATTGCCTAAAGGTTGCCAATAGGTTCGTCGGACCGCAATGTAATAATTTTTTATGTTCGTTTACTAAAAGCAACTTAGTGAATTTGTGTTTAGCTGATAACATGATGGGATGTTTCCTATCAAATTCATGATTTGACCGTTGTAACCAACCGCCAACTCGAATTAAATGTTGCTCATCTACAAATGGATTCAGGTCGCGCAATTCACTTCCCTTGATGATTGGTTTATTCTTTAGCAAACTTGAGTATTCCTCATTAAATGATTGAGGTTTAATTCTTTCTTCCGCTTTGAGGTTAATTAAATTGTCATGCAAAACACGAGATGTTTCTTGTTTTTTATTCTTTGACACGTTAACCTTTGATCGTTCAATAAATCTAAGCACGTAACTAATTGTATTAATTAATTTATTGACTGAGGAGAATTTATTAAAATCAATGAATTCGTTTGCGATAATGCTACAATGAACGGCTACTCTTTGTTCCGGTATTGAATCATCTACATTTCTTGCTATAAACTGTGAGGGTTTAAATTCCGAATTGCTAAGCCAACTAGGGCCGTAAAACCGAACCTTTAAAACCTTTAGTTCTGCTAAGGTAGTACCACGTGATATGAAATCCGCTGGATTTTGCTTACCTCCTACATGATACCACTGATTTACCTTTGATAATTCTTGAATTTGATTTATCCGATTTGCTACAAAAGGTTTCCATTTTGATATTTCACCCTTTATCCAACAAAGCGTGATTGTGGAATCAGTCCAATAATAAGATTTATTGAGTTTTACTTTTAAAGCAACCCTTACCCGACTGGCGAGTTGCGCGGCTATAAGTGCGGCGCAAAGCTCCAGTCGCGGTATCGTGGTTTTCTTTAATGGAGCTACCTTTGATTTTGCTGTTAATAATTGACAAAACACATTTTGATCCTGATCAATACTTCTAATATAAATTGCAGCGCCGTATGCACGCTCGCTCGCGTCTGCAAAGGCGTGCATTTCAATATAAATGTAACTTGAAATTGTCACCTTTCTTGGAATTGAAATGTTATTAAGTAACTCTAATTGACTGATAAATTCTTTCCACTCTGAAACTAAGCTCGTTGGTAACTCTTCATCCCATTCTACCTTACACTGCCATAGCCTTTATAATAACATTTTCGCGCAAATAATATACGGACCTAAAACGCCCAACGGATCGAATATTTGTGAGACAACTGATAGCATGGTCCTTATCGTTATAGTTTCGAATTGGGATATATTATTAGTAGTGTATTTAAATTCGTCTGAATTAGCGTTCCACAGTATGCCCAAAGTTTTTGAAGCCTCGTTTTCGCCTATTGGTAAAATGCATGGTTCTAAATTTTGATTAACCTTGAATTGTTCACCGAAATTTTGTATGTTTGATAACCATTTTCTAAGTTCGAAACTACCTGTAGCTAATATTGAGACTAACTAATGTTGTTATTGCTGTAATTCTGCTTTTGAGTTACAACTGGTAATCAAGTCATCGACGTAAAAATCGTTTTCAATTATACTAGCGGCTATTGGAAACTTGTCTCTATTGTTTATGGCAAATTGTTTTAGAGCGCGAATGGCTAAAAATGGTGCGGACGCCATTCGGTATGTTACCGTTTTTAGCTTGTAAGACTTTAACTCCTCCTTCGGACTAAATCTCCACCAGATTTTTTGCAATGATCTTTGCTCTGGGTGAATTAACACCATTCTATACATTTTTAAAATGTCTGCAGTGATAACATATCCATGAATTCGAAAACGCGACATTATTGTAAAATTGTCATTTTGAATGGTAGGTCCTACATGTTGAACATCATTTAAACTTAACCCGCTTGATGATTTCATGCTAGCATCGAAAACTACTCTGGTCTTTGTCGTTATACTTGATTGGCGCGTAATGGCATGATGTGGAATAAAGTACTCAATTGTTTGATCTAAATTTGTATTGTCAGGTATTTCCGTCATGTGCCCGAGTTCTAAATATTCTTTCATGAATTTTGAATATTCAGCATACAATGATGGGTTTTGTATTAACCTTCGTTCGAGTGAAATAAACCTGTTTTTAGTGATTTCGCGGGAAGAGCCTAATTTTTCAAAATTTTCCTCTAGCGGAATTTGTACGATGAATTGGTTATTTTCATGTTTCATGGTGTTTACAAAATGTGATTTGCAATAATTTACTTTTAATGATTGACCTTTTTCCGAAACCTCTTCCAATTTCCAAAATCTTTCTAATTGATTATTAAGTTCATGATCAATAGTTTCTAGATTGCTAGTTGAACAATTAAATAAAATTGTGTTGATATTGTTTGACATGGGGATCGGACCGGCTACTATCCATCCTAAAATTGTATTTTGCATAGTCAATTCGGTATTCTCTATATGAACATTTCCGTTTTGAATCAGATTCCAAAAAATAGTTGAGCCTAGCAATAAGTCAATTGAACCTGACGTGTCATAATATGGATCGGCTAATTTGAATTTTGGTGAAATGCTAATAATTTTTTCTGGAATTGAAACTGCTGGTAAATTGTTAGTTATTTTCGGCATTATTAAGCAAGAAATTGTTGAAGTGTATTCGTTATGACGCGATTGAAAGGTAATTTCGGCGATTGCATTCACAGAACTGTGAGACGCACCGATTCCGGTTACAGTTATATTAGCCTTTTTGCTAGGGAGCCTTAATTTTTGCATTAATTCTTTTGAAATCATGTTACTTTGGGAACCGCTATCTAATAATGCCCTGCAATTATGCCAGTTTCCTGTGTAATCCTGAATTCTGACTAACGCGGTAGATAATAAAGTTTGCATGCGGGGTTCCTGATTTATACCGCCAGTGCCAGCAAAGATACTGGTTTTGTCTCCAGTTTAAGCATCTGATGACGCTTGTTTATTTTTGTTTTCTGGATAAATGTGTAATAACGAATTGTGTTGTTTATTACAAATGCGATAACCTGATCCCGATGAGGAGCAATTACTAACGCCATGTCTCGGCTTTAAACAGTTTATGCATAATTTTAAACCTTTAATTTTATCGATTCTTTCCTTTCGAGCAATTTTTAAAAATGATTCGCATCTGTAAATAGCATGATTACCTTTACAATTATAACAGGCAAATTTCTCGGTTGTCTTGAAAATGTGCGCAAGTTTGACCTATTGTCCTTTTTTGACTTCTCACCGTGATCAATGTATACTTTTTCTAACAGTTTAATCTTTTGTTTAAGAAAATTGTTCATGTCGGTCATGTTGGGAATTTCGTCTAGCTTTTTAAATAATTCCCACTCGCGTTGTGTTTTTTGCTCAAGCTTTGATACGATTAAATAAAGTATAGGGGTGTCCCAACTTGCATCTGGTTGGCCGATTGTTTCTAGCGATCGTAAATGTTGTTTTATTGTATCGTCTAATTTACGTAGTAAAATTTTTGGTAGTTTGTCAATTGTGGATTTTGATTGACCAACGCATTAAAGCAATCTTTGAATTCTGCCCATTCATAAAAGTTGCCGCTAAATGTAGGCAAATCGATTGAGGGTAATTTAAATTGTTTCATTGCCTGTTCAATCGCAGAGGTAGCCGAAGAATCTTGTGTGTCCGGACTTGACCTACTTATTACTTGAACGCCTGACGTGAACTGTCTTATAGCGCTTTTTATTTGATTTACTAACGCGTAATAATTATTTTCAAAACTACTTCGTTCCTGATCGGATTCAATCTCGTCAATGATACTTAATATTTCGATATGTAATTGGGCTTCGTTAAATACATCATATAATGGCTCAATTTTTGCTAACCGAGTTTGTAAATCTGTAACGATATTTTCATTAAGTGTTTCCAAATTGTAAAAAAATCCGTTTTTGCTCTCGTTAACGTACCCTTTATTTGTTTTCGTTCGTTTTTTGCAGTTTTTAACTGTTCGTCCGCCATTGTACTTGAGTTTAATTGAACACGCGTTATGCTATCTCAAACACGAAACCGCTCAAAATGGCAATAGATAAAGGAAAATATGGAATGGACTCACTTTTCATTGATTTTGGCGTGATCTGCCTCGATTTCACTGGCGATGGTTGAACCAGATGTTGTTTCAAGATTTAAGATGTCTATTGTCTGCAGCCTGTGTCTGGCCACAATGCACGATGTCTTCGTTAAAGATTCTGCAGCCTGTGTCTGGTTACGATGATGAATTTTAATTGCTGGGTACTGATCCGGCTCGTTTGGACCAAATGTTAATTCGATTTTAATTAAAGTGGACTGTATTTATTACACTGAGCATTTTTGAACCTTTTATTGAAAATTGAATTAACATTTGTACAGGTTCGACCTTCTCGTCTCCATCTTCAATTGCGTGCACTCTCCCCTGTCGGTTCCCAGCGCCCTCTCTCCCTTTCCCACCTTACTTGACGCGAAATATAAACTTAACATAGGTCCTACCCTAATTTCAATTAAATTAACTAAATAATGATAAGTTAAATAAGTTAAAATTACTACTGGAATCCAAATTTGAAAGAAATCCGAGTATTTTGACTGTAAAGGACATATTAAGGGTTGTAGTTGTAAAATAAGGGTCGCATATTTTTACTTTTCTCGTAGAGGAAGTATTGTATTCATGAAAAAAAAATTCTCCAAATTTCACTTTTTTCTACTTTAAAGAATGCGTAAATTACGAAAATCATATTCACTAATTTCCGTTTGTCGGTCTGTCTGTCGGTCTGTCGGTCTCTTCGTTTCTTTAAACCGCTATATTTCAGAAACTACTCACCCGATTAAAGCAAAATTTGGGTCCTTTTTTTCTACCTGCCCATTGATTAGGTCAAAGAAAAAAAAGTTAGGAAATTCTCAAAAACCTGCGCATTATTGGCCAAAAACCTGCCAAAAACAGCAAAATCGGTGCATCCACTTAATCTTCTAAAGTTGCAGACCGATTTTGACCAAATATTGAACATATGTTTTGTGTATACTTCAAGTGCTGAATGCTTTTAAAAAATCTAGAGTTTTTTGAAGGGTTGACTCTTTATTAAGGTTTGAAGGGTCAAAAAGTTGTAAAAATGCATAATTTGTAACGTGAATACCTGCCAGGAGCAACATTTTATTTGAACCAAATTTGGCATACATATTAGGAATACGTTGAAGAAAAAGCTGGTAAAAGTTTCATCCCCTAAAAATAATCCCTTGTGACCTGTTGGTTCTTTAAATTAATGGTTCAAAAATTGACGGTGTTTTGATTTGTATATGTGTGCTTAACCCACCATTTTCCATCAGTAATTTTATATATATTTACATAATAAATGATTAAAAATACTTTACGACCCTAACTACACACCCACACCCTTCCAAATGTACAGTTTGAGTCATATGGATCGGTTTTTTTTATATTAGATTTCTACTATACATTTAAAACAGATTTACGAATAATCTAATTAAAAATATTATGCGACCCTTATTTTACAATATCAACACTTAATATACGCTGTACCGTCAAAATGCTCAGATTTCATTCAAATTTCGATTCTAGTAGTAATTTTAGCTTATTTAACTTATCATTATTTTTTAATTAAATTAAAGTTAGGCTAGAACCCACATATTACAATTGTAACCCTTTATGCACCTTTTACAGTTTTATTTGTCAAATTTCTTTTATTTTTAACATATTTATTAATAAATTGAAATATATTTTCAACTAGTTTAATCATAAATTGACTAGAATCCTTAATTCGTGTTTTTAACCTTTAACACACCCTTTATCCTAAAATTGATGGGATTCTATTGCTCCGATTTATTTAAAATTTGGTTTTTTGTTAAAATTCAAGAAAAAAGCTTTAATTCGTTTTTTCAACTCTTCGCGCCCTTTTCATTATTTTTGTTTGAAGTTTTTTTGAATTTGATTTAAATTATTATAGCTATTGTATAAATCATTTGTATTGATACCTGAAATACAAATAGTGTACAGTCACGGCCAGAAAATTCCGCACGGTGCGTTTTTCGTTTGTAATTGTGGTTTTTAAACCACAGCCGCCTATTTTTCTATTTCTGATATGTCAGTTTAATTTAAAAACTAGCAGATTTGTCAGTTTTATTCTTACTTTTACAAAGTTTCATATGCTATATCATACGTTAACCGAAGCTGAAAAAGGTTTTTCAATAGCAAAATTAGATGAAGGGTGGTCGTTGCAACGAGTAGCTGACGAAATTCAGTGCGAAAAAAACACAATTTTTGATTTAAAAAAAAAATATTTTATTTGTTGTCTTCGAATGTGATTCAATTTTGTTATTTGTATATCTAATTAAATTAATTAACCTAATAATTTTCATTAATGTCAAACTTTAAAATAAAATGGTTAATTTTTTATTTATTTTATGTTTTTATAATTTGAAAATAAATTGTACGCCACTGAATTTCTGAATGTTTTTTAAAGTTCGATTCACTATAGGAAATTTTTTCAAAAACCTACTTATAGATGTACTAAAATAGATAGGCAATTTAATCTATCTGACAGTTATTAGTTACGCATACCCATGCCACCGAGCGCTGATCACTGAACGTCAAACCGGCGGGAAATTTAAATTTTGTAGTTTCCAATAGTTTTTTATATTTAAATTAAACGCAAAATTATTTTCATGCAAATAAATTTATTAAACAATATTATATCAAGTTAATACAAAGTCTCTTAAAGTTAATATAAAGTCTCATCACAAGTATTATCACAATATATACATTATCACAAGAATTTACAATATTACAAGTTATCATTGCTTTGTAATAAGTTATAACTTTGTATAAAGAGTCGTTATCTTTTGAATTTCTCATAAAATCTTTCATACATACATGACAGTCTCGCATCTGGCTAATTTTCTTTATACGTTCAATTAAATTCCCTGTCATATATGCATGAATCCTTAACTCCTCCAGATTAAAATTTTGAAATTTTACTGTCAAGTACGGAGAAATATCGATAGCATTTTTGTCGTCAGAGTCAGAATTTTGGCTTTCAGTTTCATCAATGTCAGTGTCTGCCCTAGGTTCTTCATCTGTGTCGTCCGTATTAATAAGATTCTGATGATCATTACTTATTGGTTCTGGAGTGACAAATAATTTTAACTCGTCTAAACTAAAGCGCTAGATGCATCGTCTTCACAATTTGCCCCAGGTGAATGTGCCGATGCAAAGTTGTTAACTATAAGGCTTTTGAACGAGGCCACAAATGCACTTGGACTCGGATTAATGTTCCGTGCTCCGTGGCTACGAATACAGCCGAAGAAATTTTCAAGCGGATCCTGATTTAAATTTCTTGGGGAAAGAAATTTAAAATTATATTGCTTGACAATATGCCATATTTGTTTTAAACCACGGAGTGTGGTAATCCAGTTGGTTATGCAAGGTGGTACAGCATGTTGGTTTTTTTTTTGTTGGAATAAATTTACAGGACTCCAGCACTGTAATGGCCTCGTTCCAAAATTCAAAATGACGATTTTCATTTTCACGCGTAATGGCACAATTGAATGGTTTGTTTTTATATGGCCTGAGTGTATAGCCATTAACTGAGTCAAACAGCCTATCCATAAACAACAGGAAATTGGCTGTCTCCATTGCTTCTTTGCGAATTCGTCCAATACCTAAACAATTAATATTAAGTCAATGATTAATTTTATTAATAATTTAATTGTCTTACTTGACATGTGTTCCATGATTGAGCCAACTCTGTAAGACATCACCTGTGCAGCCACTTTAACCTTAATTACTTCTCTTGTAGAGGAAGTATTGTATTCATGAAAAAAAAAATTCTCCAAATTTCACTTTTTTCTACTTTATAGAATGCGTAGATTACGAAAATCATATTCACTAATTTCCGTCTGTCGGTCTGTCTGTCGGTCTGTTCGTTTCTTTAAACCGCTATATTTCGGAATCTACTGATCCGATTAAAGCAAAAAGTCAAAGAAAAAAAAGTTAGGAAATTCTCACGGACCTGCGCATTATTGGCCAAAAACAGCAAAATCGGTGCATCCACTTAATCTTCTAAAGTTGCAGACCGATTTTGACCAAATATTAAACATATATTTCGTGTATACCCCAAGTGGTGAATGCTTTCAAAAAATCTGTAGTTTTTTTAAGGGTTGACTTTTTATTAAGGGTTGAAGGGTCAAAAACTTGTAAAAATGCATAAGTTGTAACGTGAATACCTGCCAGGAAAAATATTTTATTTGAACCAAATTTGGCATACATATTAGGAATACATTGAAGAAAATGCTGATAAAAGTTTCATCCCCTAAAAATGAACCCTAGTGGCCTGTTGGGTCTTTAAATTAATTGTTCAAAAATTGGCGGTGTTTTTATTCTTATATGTCAGCATAACTCACCATTTTCCGTCAGTAATTTTATATATATTTACATATTGAGTGACTAAAAATAATTTACGACCCTAACTACACACCCCCCACCCCCCAAATATACAGTTTGAGTTATATGGATCGGATTTTCTTCATATTAGATTTCTACTATACATTTAAAACAGATTTACGAATAATCTAATTAAAAATAATATGCGACCCTTATTTTACAACTTCAACCCTTAACATACCCTTTACAGTCAAAATGCTCGGATTTCTTTCAAATTTGGTAGTAGTAATTTTAACATATTTAACTTATCATTACTTAGTTAATTTAATTGAAATTAGGCTAGACCTACATTTTACAATTGTAACCCCTAATACCCCCCTCATAGTTAGAATTGTCAGATTTATTTAAAGTACTGCTTTTTTAAGAGCAACTGCACCCATGCCATTTTCGCAGAAGTGGTATGCGATCGGTTGTTTCCACTTCCGGTGAATTCCTCTAGCCATGAAAACTAGAGCATGGTCGGCAATTTTTCGCTCCTTTTCGGCTGACGTGTGGTGGAAACCGATGATTTCGTCATTTTTTGGGATATAGGTCAAACTTGGATTTATCATGACTTCATCAAAAATTAGACTGCACACTCGATCTTGCGGTTTCATTTTCTTTGCTGCTTGTTTTAAGGACTCTAATATTTGTGTGTTCACACCAACTTTAAATGGTACACGATTTAGCACCGCCATTAAAGTTTTTCTGCATAGCAAGGCAAATGTCTTTGACATGACTTTATATGCTTTTCGGCTCAGTTTAATAAGGATAGAGCAAAAACCTTATCCTCTAGCGTATATCTTCGTCCTTGTTTGCCTTTTTGTTGATTAAGCAACTGGCTTTCCATAAATTTAAAAGACGTTTCATTTATTTTTCCCCTTACAAATGTCAGCCTATTGCCTACGTTTTCTGCTGCTTCGACGCGTTCTTTTAAAGACTGATTTTGAAAATCAACTTTTTTTGACATTAATTTGTAGAATTTTGCACACTTGTAAAGTGACCGGGCTTGAGGTGTCAGATATTGTGATCTAGTCAAATTTACGTGTTTTAACAATGAAAACTTTTTGCGTATATCTGCAAATCAAAAAAGCAATAAGGAAAAATACGGGAAAGTAGTAAAATGTAAATACGGGAAAGTAGTTATTTGTTTTATTTAAAAATGCTCGACAAAAAACGAAAGCGTTTATATAATATAAGTTCATAAATATAATATAAATTTACAAATTAAACATGTAAACATTAAACAATTAGAAATGCAGTAAAATTTCAAAATAATAATTAAGGCAATAGTTTACTTCGCACGATACGCAAAAAATTCACTTCGCACGATACCACAAAATTGTGTTTTATTTGTTTCTGTTTAAACTAGATTTTAATTTTAATAAGTAAATTTGAAGCAAGCAAAATTTAGCTAAGTAAACTCCAGACTTAAATGACTAATATATTTTCAAACCAACTAGAAGTGTTGCATGAACCATCCTTTAAAAACTGAATAATTCCTACACTAAAATCCACACGTTTCATTCTCTCTCAGTTGAAACGACGTTAAACGTACTTCAAATAATACTCGAGATGCACTGTTTTCGCGTTCTTAAATGATAAATCGGGCAACACTTCTCGTTGGTTCGTATATTACCTCCACGACAATTTGGTGTTTTCATGCAATCTTCAAATCTTGCTCTTTTAATGCTTTCCGGTTGCATCGGCGCACTGGACCTTTTTCTAGAACCTGATGCAATTTCATCATATCCCATGGAAATTTCATCAATTACTATTTCCAAGTCTGGAACTATTACTTTAGGCTCAATTAGAACATATACAATTATTTTATCTTTATTATTATTAATACATATACATTATTAATTATTTTATTATTACTGAAATATACAATTATTTTATCTGTGAATACACATATATTTTTCCAGAACCTGAGACAATACAATCACGTTCCGTTAAAATTGTATCCCTCACTATTTCCGCATCGGGAACTTCCACTGTAGGGTTCATTCTCACATCTGAAACATACAACAATTGTATTATACACGTATATACATAAATAATATTTGTAATACCTGTTAAAGTCGGAATCCTCCCAAATTTAAAATTTGTCCTATTTCTAACGGTAGTAAATTTATCGTCAGCTGAAAAATGCAGATCGCAAACTCGATAATTTGGCCTCTTTTTTACATTGACTTCTAGAAGATCTTGTCGATCAATTGCAATGCACCATTCCGCAAAAAGCTATATATAATAAGAATATTTTTATTATTAAAATCTTAAACTTTTGCTTTAATAACTTATCTTATCATCCCTTGGCATTAAATGTCCTATTATGGCAGGTCTTACTAGCGCAGAACTTCGGCAGCCCCGTACCACACAAGAATAACCCATTATTAACAAGTACAGAAGTGTATGTTATAAAACACAAATACAAAATTAGAAAACACGAGGAAACAAATCGAACAACAAACAAGGAGAACTAACAGAACAAGAATAAACAAGAGAACGAACAACAAGAGTAAACAAGAGAACAACGAGTAACAAATAACAAACTTAAAAACACGGAGCAGAGATTGTATAGAGAGATTATAACACAAAGTTATTATGACAGTTGATAGAATAAAAAGGAAATGGTATCGCTACTTTTTTGAATCGAAAAAAATGGCGATACTAGCGCTCAGTTTCATGGGTATGAACTAAACACATAAAATAAATACATTTTGGCGAAAGTGGGAGAATTCCCACCCCCTGAACCTACCCACTTGATTAAAAATCGTGCGGAATTTTCTGGCCGCGACTGTACATGCTTTAATTAACCTTTTAAATATTTTTCAAAAAAACTAACGGTGTATGTTACTATCCCAAATAATAATTACGCAAATATTAAATTTAAATGTACAGTGGCGGCCAAAAAAAACGCAACACCTAATATTTCTCTTTGTAAATACAACTTTTTAGCATACTTGATATTAGTCACATATTTATTGTCAGTGTCAAAATAATTTTATAATAAATTATCACAAAAGACTTAAATCCTTTAAATAAATGCCTCAATTAAACACATTTCAAAAATCCAGAGCCATTGCTGAATTAGAAGACGGTTGGTCATTGCGAGCAGTTGCTGCAGATTTTTTTTTTAAATATCAATTTTTTTTATTTTTTGTTTTTTCAATTTTAATATAAAGTAATTTTACAACACTAAAACTTTTAAAATTACCCCTACTATTTATTTAAAGGTGTTGCGTTTTTTTTGGCCGCCACTGTATGTTTCTTAATCTTATTTCCACACCACCCATGAGGTAAAGATTTCGGCGCGTTTTTTTTTAAGTGGTATCCCAGGTTTTAATTTTTAATTACGAATGATAAATGATAATCGATTGTAAATACGACTCATTTTAAACAAAAAGCTACTTTAGTGTGTTGGCGTAATGAACGCAACATAAAACTCAAAAGGCCTAATCCACTATTGCTTTATATTTAATTTAATATTTGGTTACAACTTCAATCGCATTATTTTTTTAAACGTTATTCTTATTGTTGTCGATTGATATTTATTTGAAATAATATCTAATTATAATATTTAATTAAATTATAAACATGCAAATATAATTGTTTTTTGAATTGAAAGCAACTTTCAAATAAATAATCATTTTATAGATGCAAATACTAATTGCTTTAAATAGAAAACAACTTCTTACTTTATTCTCTAATTCTTCATAATCAAATTTTTCATTGCTAAATTAAGGTTTAATACATGCAAAATAATTTGTTTTCAATCTTCATATTTTTCATTATTAAAACATTTAGTACATGCATAATATTATTCTTTTTATTTTTCATATATTTCAGTATTAAATAAATGTTTAGTACATATAAAGATGTTTTTTCACTCTATATTTTTTGATTAATTAATTAACGTTTCGTACATGCAAAGTACTATTCATTTTTATTATCTTTTATATTATTAATTAGTAATTGATTGTTATAAAATAATATTCTTCTCTGTTTTTATATTTTTGATTATTTAATTAAAGTTTCGTACATGCAAAATTATTTTTTTTGTTTTTATATTTTTTATTATTCATTATTTAAGTAAACATTTATCACATGCATAATACTATTCATTTTTATTCTGTTCATTATTAAATTAACATTTAATAGATGCAAAATTTTATTTTTTTTTATTTTATATTGTTCATTAATAATTAATTATCACAAAAAATATTCTTTTTTTCCACTGAATTTCTGATTATTTAATGAACGTTTCGTACATGCAAAATACTTTTTTTTTAGTTTTCATATTTTTCATTATTAAGTAACCATGCAAAATACTATTCATTCACATGCAAAATACTATTCATTTTTATTCTTTTTACTCTTTATTATTAAATTAACATTTCATTCATGCAAAATTTCATTAATTTTTACTTCTCTCATAGAGGAATTTACTTTATATTTGTCATTAACTAATTATTACAAAATAATATTTTTTTCCATTTTTATATAATTAAAGTATAATACTCGGTATAATACATGCAAAATATTATTTTATTTATTCATCATAGACTTGATTATTAAATAAACGTGTATTACATGCAAAATACTGTTCTTTTTAATTCTTCAAGTTCTTAATTATTTAAATAAAATTTAGTACATGTAAATTATTCTTCTTGGTCATTTTTTTATGATTAAATAATAAATAGTACATTCAAAATAATATTATTTTCAATCTTCATAATTTTTTTTCATTATTTAGTTAACATTTAATGCAAGCAAAATAATATTATTTTATATTCTTTAGATTTAATAAAATTTATTTAATAATTCACCAAATCTATTTATTATTGCATCAGTTAGCTCATTTCCATCAATTAGTAAACTATTTATATCGAATTTATTTCACTGATATTGATATGTATAATCATTATTCATATTGGAGTATGGTGGATTAGCATTAGAAGAATCAGTTGTACATTGAATAGGATCAACTTTTTTTTGTGATTTCATTGACTGTGATTCGACTATTTCATGCATCACTATTTCATCTAATACACATTTTTCTGAGACATCTTTATTATTTATCAATGTTGATTGACTTGGATCTATACTATTTTCAGTATTATTCAAAAACACATAAATAGCTTTGTGATCAGAAAAGTAAGTTTCGTAAATACCGGTATTAATTCGTTTCATGTTAGAAAATATGACATCAATTTGTGTGTTAAAATCAGTTCTTGCAATTTATTTTTGTAAAATATTGATTAATTTATATTTATCCATTAAATATTTTAAAGTATTTTTTTTCTCTTTATACATATCATAATTAAAATCACCCATTACTACGATATTTTCAGTAGCATTCTGGTTTAACAATTTTTCAAAAAATTCAATAAATAATTTATCTGAACTCGCGATTTGACGCGAAAGTATACAACCACGTTGTTAAATTCGCATAAATTAAACAACCAAAACACCAATAAAATCAGTGAATTAATTTAATGAACAACCACAGCAAAGAAGACAATTTGAAGAAGAAGACATCGCAGAAAAAAGAAAATTAGTGCATGCTCAAGGAAACAACAGCAAGTAAGTGCAGTTTTGTGTGGGGAGATGCTAAAGGCGAAAATCGCCTGGCGCAGCCTGCGTACTGTCCGTGCTGTACTGCGGAAGCAGCATCGACACTCACTTCAACCCTTTACTAGCTACCATAGCCGCGCCGTCTAACGTGCTGGCTCAACTTGAACCTCTGCAGGCTTGCAAAGGTTCGTAACCCACCTACACCACTTTCTTTTTACTTTTTCATTTTAACATGGACAAAATTGAATCGAAATCAATGGACCTAGACGAACCAAATGAAACGGACGAAGATACACATAAAGGATACTTGGGAGGAAACGGCAGCGACACGACATCAGACGACATAGAACAAACTATGTTGTACGACAGCCAAGGTTTTAAGATGCCACAAGCAAAAAAGAGAGGACGACCATAAAAAAAAAAACAGGAACACAACCAAAGAAACTAAACAGACAACCATCGACCGACTACCCTCTGATACAACGCAACACAAGACAAAATACAGCAACAGAACCACCAAACACATCAGCAACTTCAACAACACAAACAAAGTTTTATTCTAAAAAAAAACTAAATTACACATAAAACATACAACAGTACATATTACATCACACCAAACGAAAATATTAAAACGAGAACAACACTGTCAAACGAATGGCAGAAAATTAATTCACGTAATGAAGACATCATAATCCACACCTCAAAAGGCTTTATTCTCAAATCAAACGCCCAACAACTAAAACTCGAAGGACTGCTACAAAAATTAATCACACAAACTACAATATCTAAATTTACCAGACAATTAAACAACGAAACCATCACAAAGAACCAACATCTACCTACACGAGTCTCATACTCAGCAATCATCGAAGGCATGGAATATGAAATTGCAGATGAAGAAATTTCACAAGAACTAAAAGCAATAAAGATCCAGCATCGGTTTTGTAAAAGAATCATATCGAAAACATCCAACAATCCTACAAAACTAGTGCGAATCATCACCGGCGACATTCACTCGTTCGAGCAATTGCTGAATAATGGTCTATTCTTTAAAAACAGACATTATGCAGTAATCCCTAGCAACCCTCCAGCCCCCATTCATCAACCTTGCGCTAAATGCGCACTATTTACACACACTACCGACAATTGCGACTCACCTAAAAAATGCAGCAAATGCTTAGGACCACACGAAACACACAAATGCAAGACAAACGAATCTCCAAAATGCACGACGTGCAATGCTGACGATCATGTTGCATGTTCCGTCAAATGCCCACAACATCCATCAAAACCTATTGAAGGAATCCCTAACAACCAAATAAAATCCGTCAACAAAAAATCCTACGAAATAAAAACCAAGACAACGAAAAACAACCAAATCCACGCTCCCTACACAATACACGACCACATAATAACAACTTACACGACAGAAATTAACAATCCGAAAAGCATAGACAGAGAAAAACTTATCAAAACACTTAGACGCCAATTCATCAACCATTTCAATATAGACACATCAGTACATTTCTCATACAACAGAATGTACATATTAATGTATGACTTAAACGACATCACGATACCTTCTCCTACTGAACCAATAAACGACATAATTCAACAAACAGAAACTTTGACGGGTTTAAATGTCTGACATACAACTTCTGTACATAAACATCAACAGCTTCAACAGTAAAAAAGCATTAGCTTTCAATTACATTGAGAAGCACAATGTACAAGGTTGTATGTTTGTTGAAAGTAAGACAAAGACGGAGACTAATACTGACTACAGAGACTGGACTAAACTACAACAAAACGGAAACGCAATACTTAACGACATGGACAACCACGCAAGAGGAGGCTCTTTGGTTCTAATGCAACCAAACCTAGCTATGGGTAAAGGCAACGCCCCAATACTAAACAATTACTTAAACAAATGTACTCACTTTACGATTCCATACCAAGACGACAAAATCCACATTTTCCTCGTATACATACACCCTTACAGTAGACTAGAGCAAAACATATTTATTAAAGCTTCACTTTATAAATACTGTATAATTATTGGTGACTTTAACATAAACAGACAAAAACAACGACAACTTAATACATTTCTTCAAAACTCCGACTTTATTCACAGACGCATTGACGCCACATTCCTTATTCCAAACAATAACGACACAACTCCCGACATTCTTTTACATACACAAAACCTACAAAACGTAATCCAAAATATTAGACTGACACCTGACTTAGGATCGGACCATCTAGGAATATTGTTTACGGTTGCATTAAATATCCAAATAACTTCAGACATAACTTATAAAATAAACTTAAACAGAGCAGACATAGACAAGATTAAACAAGACATGACGGACTACGTAAATGTAAAATCAGAAGACGAAATCAATTTAGAACACATAACCGACTTTCAAAATAAATTCTCAACAAGTATAGCTAACACCTGCCCACGGACACTTTTTACAAAAATAAATTACCAAACTACGTTCTGAGACTAATTAAACAAAAGAGACAAATGTATCGTGAATACAAAACAATAGACAATCGACAGCTAAAATCAGACATGAACACACTTAACTAACACATTCAAACACTGACATACGAATACAGAAAACATAAATGGTTCGAAGCCTGCAAAGATATCGAATCCAAACAGGGCAAAACCTATTGGAACGATATCAAAAAACTTGCACGGTACAAAAAAAGCTTCAACATTTCAAACATACTACATAACGGAACCGAATATACGACTGACGAAGACAAAGTTACTCTATTTTCAAACCACTTTGAAAGTGCATTTACACCTAAAGACAACATTAATTTTGACAATTTTGACATTTACACACACAAGACAACTATGACATACCGACAATTGAAGAAGACGAATACTACGACGCCATACAAGGAAAAAACTCAGCTCCAGGCAAAGACAATGTTACACGTAAAATCTTGCAAAATATAGACGAAGACACACACAGGCACATTATACAGATATTTAACTATTGCCTGGAGAACCGAGTTTTTCCAGACGTTTGGAAAATAGGGACAATTGTCACTATTAGAAAACCAGGACTCGACGGATCAGACACGAAAAACTACAGACCGATTATACTAGCTCCAGTTCTAGGGAAAACCCTAGAAAAAATTCTGAAAAACAGAATCTGGACAATAGTAAAAGATTACGTACCGACATACCAATTTGGATTTAAACCTTCTCACTCGACTATACACCCATTATTTATACTGACGAACAACATTCAAGTGACATATTTACAGAACAAGAAAACAGCAGCAATATTCCTAGACATAAACAAAGCATTTGACACAGTTTGGCATACTGGACTACTCTACAAAATGCAACAACTTGGACTACCTAAATACATACTACACATGACTAATCAAATTCTATCCAACAGAACTCTTCAAGTTAAAATTAACGAAACCTACTCCCGACAATTCACTCCACGACAAGGCGTTGCCCAGGGCTCTCCTCTTTCGCCACTACTATACAAAATTTACTGCCACGACATTTATAACTTTACATTTAGAGACAAAGATCACGTTGACTTAAATACATACATATTACAATATGCAGACGACACAGCTCTCATTTCACACAACAAAAACTTAACTTCTACAATGACACAACTTCAGGAACTGACAGACAAAACAATGACTTGGTTCAGTAAGTGGAGGCTAACCCCCAATCCCAACAAAACGCAACTCCTCATTACCAACCACGAAATAACTGACGCATCCCCAACAATTCAAATAGACGGTACGACGATCAAACTTTCCTCGGACATAAAATATTTAGGACTGACTATTGACCACAAACATAAATTTCATAAACACGCCAACAAAATCAAAACCGAAATTTCCAAAAGATCCAAACACTTCCGCTCCTTAACATGCAGCAATGATCAAGGTATTAGCATCAAGACAGCGACACAAATTTACAAAAGCATCTGCAGACCTTTAATCGACTATGGACACGTAATTATGACCAACTCAAACAGTAAGACAATACAAATTTTGGAGACAGCAGAACGAACTGCACTAAGATAAATAACGAGACTTAGACACCCTAACAACCCACTTCATAATCCTTCAAACCAGCTCCTTTTTGAACGGACAAACATAACCACAATAACAGACTGACTTAAATATCTAAGACAAAAATTTAAAGACAACGAGACAAACTGGACGATTTTAAACGACCTATGCATTAAACGCGACGACACTAATTCCCTCAGAAAACAACCAATCAAAACACTGTACAAAACATACACGGACGAAAATTTCCTAACCTAATCCTAGCCTACCCAACTTACCCTAAAGCTGGATTTATAGTCCAATCAGTAACGTAACTTAAGGGACGTAACGTAACGTCAGTAACATAACGCAACATAAAAGACGTAACGTACATTTTGGTCATTTATAGTCCATTTTCAGTATGACTGTAGAGAGTGTTGCCATCTAGTGTATTAAATATGAATTATTAGTTAATTGTATTAAAAATAGAGGTTGCACTACATGTATACCTCTAATATATCTATTTAGTAGGTTAGGTTGTTGCATTTTGCATAAACCTACTTAAACAATATAATGGATTTGAATACAGTATTAGCTACTACTGCTTTATCGATTGGATCAATGTATATAAACCGAATGAGGCTTAGAAAACTGACAAGAAGTACAAAATATAAAGCACGAAGAATTAATCGTAATCGAAAAATTTCTGGCTTCTTTACCACAACGTTTCTGGCAATGAAAGAACGTGATCCACAACAGTTTTTAAATACACCAGGATAAACGTTTCAAGCTTTACTAAAATTTTAAACATGTTAAAACCTCATCTTGTCCACAAAAAATTGCCCGATAGTGTTTGTGCTGAAGAACGCTTGGCTGTTACGCTAAAGTAAGTCATTTCATAACGTTTCATAAAACAAATTAAGTTTGCTATTAATTTGTAATTTGTAGTTAATTTGTAATTTGTAATTACAAAAACATATTGTAATTTCAGTTATTTATCTCAAGGCACCTCAATGCAGAATGTGGCAGGGCCATTTCAACTGGGACATGCAACAGTTCATAAAATAATACATGAAGTATGCCAAGCAATTTGGAACGTTTTAAGCCCCATTTATTTAAAAGTTCCAGCAACTAACGAAGACTGGTTAAAAATCGCAGAAGAATTTTATAAAAAATGGAATTTTCCAAATTGCATCGGTGCCTTGGATGGAAAATACATTAACATACAAGCACCATCGAAATATGGATCTCAATACTTTAACGTGCGAATGTGAAAACTCTATATGTGCGAATGTTAATAATGTAGATAATATTGTCAAAGCAGTGCTTTGCTTGCACAATTTTGTCAAGCAAGAAAACAATGAAACTTATTGTCCACCGGGGTTTGTTGATACAGATGATCGATTAGGTGATTGGAGATTGGATGTCGAAACGCTTGATTCTATAGGAAGACTTTCTACCAATAATGCCACAAGAACAAATATTAATATACGACAAACTTTTATGGAATATTTTGTATCAGATGAAGGTAAAGTAGAATGGCAATATGAGCATGTACGTAGGGGTAGAATTTAAAAAATACATATTTTTTTGTTTAAAACCTATTTTTTGCAATTTGCGATTAAAATGACATCTTTTTAGTTGCCATTTTTGATGTTGAAACAGCCTTATTTTTTTTATTGTTCTAAAAAAAGCGTGAAAAAAAGACTTTTTTTCACTCTTTTTCTACTTTTTTTCACTCATTTTACTTTTTTTCATTATTTCAAAAATTGCTAAAAACGTGGCAAAAAGTTATAAAACCGCAATGTTTTATTTATTAACAATATTAATTGTACAATTAGTAAGAATATTTAACTAAACAGAAACATATAAGCAACATTTCCATTCAATTTGAGTTAGCAAACACTTCTATTCGATTTGAATTATGTGAAGGAAGCTGTTTGATTTTTCGTTCCTAGGGGCGATTTCAATTGTTTTATCAATGCTTGCTCTAATTAATAACAAATTAAGCTTGAATCAAGCAACCGATTGTCATC
The DNA here is from genome assembly GCA_963556235.1 of Cryptophagus acutangulus. Classification (NCBI taxonomy): domain Eukaryota; kingdom Metazoa; phylum Arthropoda; class Insecta; order Coleoptera; family Cryptophagidae; genus Cryptophagus; species Cryptophagus acutangulus. The sequence continues at coordinate 542,204 of OY744563.1, forward strand.
TGATTATTAACTAATATTTAATATTTTTTATTTTAATTAAAAATTGCAAAAAATAGTGTATACAACACGAGCAAAATTAGTTATTTTTTCACTTCTCGTATTGTCCAACTCGGCTGACGCCTCGTTGGACAAATTTACGACTCGTGAAAAAATAACTTACATTTTGCTACTTGTTGTATAAATAACTATTTTCGAGCTAAACTGTATTATAAAAATAATAAAATATTTTTTTAAATAAATAAAAATCATTCAGCATCATTGAGAAGTTCTATTGTTTTTTGTTTGATTTCTTTTTTACTTTTCTTCGACAATATTTCGCCCAATTTCACTCCTACATACAATCCAAAAGCCTTGTCAGAATCTTGCGAACCTTTTAAATAGTCCGAGATTGATTGCATCGCGTTGCACATTTTGGTATCTGTTTCGTCAAGTTGTTTCCGTTTTTTCGCACTTCGAGGTGTTGGTGTTATTGTGGTTGATGAAGTTGCTTCTAATGCATCGTCAATTGAGTGAAAAGTTGGCTCAGGGGTTAACATACTTATCTCATTTGCATGTTCACTACATCCTGCCAGCTCGTTACCTTCTTTTTCTATAATTATATCCTCGATTTTTGCTGCATTTGATATTTGACTTGACGAAAGGAATTCCTGGTTCGAACCAACTTGCTTTTTGCTTAAGTTTGATGTTGTCCTATAACAATAAAATAATTAATACAAAACAAAAATAATACAAATTTTCATTAATTACTTTCTTGGCTGTACATGTTTTTCTAAAAAAGCCAGACACCGGAATAAACACCATTCTGGCTCGGTCTGTGCCATCCAGAAGCAACCCTTCGCAACCGGTGTTCTTTTGCATACCTTTCCCTTATTTTTCGCCAGGTTCTTTGACAGTCATCAACTAGATATATATTAGAAATAGCCATAAATATAAATTAATTACTATATATATTTACCAGTCACATCAAAAACGATGGAAATTTCTTCCCAGGAGTTTTCCTTCATTCTGGCATCTTTAAAATGACTGCTTCGTTTGTCGTACAGATGGTCATGTTTTTCTACACACTGAATGAACAACTTTTCATCAATCATTTTTTTACCAGAATATTTTTTACCAGATTTTATGTTTATTGTATGTGATCACAAGATACAAAAACATAACCTTAAACTTCAATATTAATTTCAGGGTCATCATGTGTTATAATAATTATTTTTGATTGGCTGGCCGTAACAGACGTAACGTAGAAAGTTAAATATTGACCAACTTTCTTACGTCTCTTAAGTTTCGTTGCGTCTCTTACGGCATGGACTATATATGGGCAAAATGTTGTGTTACGTCACTTACGTTACGTTACGTCCCTTAAGTTACGTTACTGATTGGACTATAAATCCAGCTTAACTCTTATCTACCAAAGAATGTATATAATTTTTTTTTTTTTTTTAATTTTTTTTCCAAAAGAATCTATTTTTGTTACACTTACATTAAGAATAATTTTTCTTTTTTTTGTTACTTTTTTTCATTTTTACTTACAACTAGAATTTACATTTACATTTTTTTTCTCGTATGCTATGAATTGTTATTAATCACACAAATTGTTATTAATCATTGGCAAAAAGACGAAAGTCCATAGCCGATTGTTCTTGTGACAATAAAGATTTGATATATATATATAATTTATCTGAAGGACGAGGCGATTTATTAATGAGTGATTAATAAATCTGAAGCACGAGTGATTAATACTATATCTTGATATTTTATACTAATAAGATCAATGTGTCCCGTGTAATTATTTTTATTATTAAATTCGATTTTCTGCAAGTGCATTAAATCATTAATTTTATTGAATGATCGTACAAAACATATGATGCCACGGTTCTTTCGACTTTCCATAGTATGATCAGTTCTATAAAACATTGTGAAACCACTAATATCAAATTTATCGTTTTCAATTGTATTTGATTCAGAAAATATCAACACGTCACTATTTGTGTACCAATTATCACAAATAATGTTATCAAAATTTTTCTTTAACAATCTGACATTTTGATAAACAATTTTTTTAGTTGTTGCATTCTGTTTAAATTGATTTGAAAATATTAATAAGCGTTTTTCTAATTTTAATTTGCTGATTTCTTGAAATACTGGGTCATTTGGTTTTGGAGGTTTTGAAGCTTGAAATTTTTTGCCAATTATGTATAATCCTTGTAAATTTGTAACTCTACTAAGTGCCACATATAATAGTGGTCGCGTTAACCGCTGACTTTTTGTTAAATCTAAACAAATTTCCGAATAAGTTGGTCCTTGACTCTTGTGTATAGTCATGGTTTCCTCAGGTATTAATGGAAATTGTTTTCTAATGATTTCGCAATTTGTTATAATTGTTTTAATTGGATTTGCTATTTTTACAATCGGAGTCAAGTTGGCCGCAATATTATTTGTTTCCATGTACGTTTTATAACAAAGTTTTTTATTTATGCCTACTCGATTCTCGAAAAACTCCAACCATACAATCTTTAAAGTGTTAGTGTCTGAAAAAGTGATATGTTTTAGTAATCCGCAGGCTCCATTAACTAATCCGTATGCAATGTCTAAATTTGTCATTAGCATATATTTAATTCCAATTTTAAAATTAATTTCATAAATTAATCCTACAGTATCTATTGGTTTTTTGGTTTTCATTGAATTTATTAATGATTCTTTCTTTTCTTTTGAAAGTGTCGATCTAATATAATGCTCGGCCACTGATGTATTTATTTGGCCTGGAAATTTAGAAATTTTAATATCATTAAATTGGTTAACAAGATCGTTTCTTGCATATAACCTAATACAAGAATCAGGAACATCAGATTCTTTAACAATTCTTGTTTCTATTAGTTTAATGTCTTCTTCAGTCATTTTTCCATCAGCTAGGTTATTCAGTGCTACTATAAATTTAACTTCATTTTTTTGCCTCATAATTTGATTTAACTCATAATATTTAAAATTTTCCCACAGCAGCGAATCTACTAATATACACATTTTTGATGTAGATGTTGGTTGAAATACATACTTATCGAGTACAGGGGGTAATTGCTTTAAATCTCCCACCATAAGTACAGATATACCTCCAAAATTTTCGTCAATTCCCATAATTTGTTTTAATCTGGTATCTACTCTGCTTAGTAATCGCGATCCTACCATAGATATTTCATCAATAATTAATAGTTTTAAATTACATAGCTTTTCGCGTATTGAATTGGCTAAATCAGCAGATAGCTCAGGCATTTGTCCACCAAATTGAGTTACTGGTAAAGCAAATGCGGTGTGTAACGTAACTCCTTCTATTAAAAATGCTGCTTTTCCAGAGGGAGCATACAATAGTATCCAAATTTTATCTACTTCTTGTCCCGGAAGATTATTAAAATATAAATTTATCATCTGATAAATCGTGTTAATTACTTAACTTTTTCCAACACCGGCTGATCCACTTAAAAATATGTTATAAGGAACTTTGTGGTTTTTAAAGCAATATAGAATATGCATCACAAATTTTCTTTGTTCATCATTTAGAATTTGCATTTGCTTACCAAAATCTTCATAAGATATAAGTTTAGGAATTGTATATCTATTTGGTATTGAATCATTTGTTGTTTTTTTCTTAACTATACCGGCTTGTTCTAAAATATAAATTTCCCCACTCGGATTTATTTTTTCATTTTCAAATCGTTCTAGTTCATCATCTTCTATAGGTTGAATTTCATTTTGTGCATCTTTTAAAGCTTCATCCATTAGTTCTTCGCTAATTACCGAGTATTTTTTTCGATTATTTTCAATGATCTCTGTATTTGCTTCATATTTAATCTTATGATCTACATTTTCCACTTCAATAAGTTCATTTCTCCATGGTAAAAACAACATGATTTGTTCTCTATAATAATTTAGAGGGTCTTGAATAAATTTAAATCTTCTGTATCGAAATATTAATGGTTTCTGTCTAACATTTTTGGATTTTTCGTTGTCTTCATCATCATTATCATCATCATCATCATCAATTGAACTGTTTTTCGTAGTTTTTAAAATGTCTTGTATTTTATAAATGGTTTCATAATCAGCAAAACAAATATTATTTAAACCTTGAGCTCGCTTTGCATATTTTTCATGTTTACTGGATAAAAATATTTCTGTGCAATTGTTTTCTAAAGATTGCAACATTCGGTCAGGTTTTAAAATTCTTACTCGTTCTTCGATTGACCCAGTATTAATAAATACAGAACCTTTACTACTTTTTGATAAAGGCATGCTTAAAATATGATAAGCTGCTTCTTGTGCAGATAAAACATTGCTATTTATAAAAACGTTAGCCACTTTACGTAATCTTTCTTTAATTCCTTAATTTCCGTTTTCGACATCTTTTATTGTTTTCCTTAAAAGTTTGGTTATACCGGAATCAATTTTGCTTACATAGTTTATAATGTATGAAGCACAACTATAAGCATTTAATACAAATTGTAAATCCATGTTAGCCTCAAACAAATTCAGAATATCGATATTGTAATCATTAATGTTTACTTCCAAGCTAGTTCTTTTCAAAAACACCTGAGTTCGTGTTAATTTACTTCTAATAGCTAAAATGTAATCATGTTTAGTCATGTTTAATTCAATTAAAATATTTTCAAAAGTTACATCTTTTTTATTTTTTTTTATTTAAATTATTTGTAAGCTGTTTAATTTTTTTCCAGTTTTCTTGCATTATTTCAGTTATTTAATTTTTGTTTTCTAATGGTTCTAATATTAATGTTTCTGGCATAACAGGTTTTGGAAGATTAAATCTACATTTATCTTTGTTTTTCTGTCCTTTATAGCAAGTTTCAGAATGTCGATGTCTTTGAAATTTTATATATGAATTTTTTTCGTCATATTGGCATGTAATTAAACGATTAATAAAATTAACACAAATTTCTTGATTATCACAATGAGGAAGATGCATATAATTTATTTTGCCTGAAATATATTTTCAAATTGTTAAAAAAATATGTTGTAAGGCAACGGAACAATGTTTTTGATAATTTATTACGTCTGTATTACTGAAAATCTCGATTATATTTCATAATTAATTCAAACAATGTCACGTGAGCTAAAACGCAGTTCCATTGGTGTGACGTCACCCGACGGTCTCGATTGTTGATATAGGTTATGTATGGACCGAGTATTTAACTTGTGTGGTACGTTTTGAGTGGTTTTAGATCGTATTATTTTATGTTAGCTCCCTACATAAATGCAAACCCAAACTTTTTTGGAGCCGAACTACCAGGAGCGAAAACAAACGTAAAGAATGTTTTTTACTCGGTTTTTGATTTTGAGTTATATTAAATGAATTTTTAATTTGTTGTTTTTAGCTAATGTAAATAATTAGCTAATTAATTCTTAGATCTTACTAATAGTTTTGTTTCATTCATATTCAAAAAGCGTAAAAAAAAGCAAACCACGAAGCAGAAGTTGCAATATCCAATACACCGGCACACAAGTAAATATTAGCGAGCTGACGAGAGCGCCTGGTGACGTCACAACAGAGCGAGTCCCGTTCTCGCCGTTTACGCGGCGATTCAAATTCATCATTTTTAATTAATTTAGTTTAAACGCATTTCTGAACCGATTTATATGATTTTGGTATGAATTGAATTTTGATTTTTTGGACTATTTATGTAGGCTATTTTCTAAAAACGTGCATCTTCCTCATTGTATTGCGGTGCGTTTTTTAACCAAATAAATATATGTTCGTGTGGCGAGCCTCGTGCTTGAAATTCCACTCTTTCATAGGTGTCTAATACTTTATATTCCCCAAATGGACCTCCATCACATTTTAAATACTCCATTAATCGCCTAACTTTCAATCAAAATATCGGGCACATGTTACTGGATCAGATCGAATCAAGTCACATTTCTTGTTATCGCTTAAATTAAAAGACTCTTGTAAAGTTAAAGTTTTCTTTTCAATTAATTTATACAGTCCTTTTATAAGTTCCGGCCATTTTTTTTCTGCTGCTGAAATCGTTAAAAATAATATAGGGGGTCCTAATTGGCGAATCATTGCTAATAAATCTTTTTTCTTAGATTTTCAAGAAGAAGGTGAAGACCTAATTTGATTTAAAACTTTGTAGCCAGCGTCATACTTTATCAAATCAGATATTGCATTTTTATTTAAAACATGTTCTGCTGTTAAATTTTTAGTTTTATTAACTTTACCTTAACAAATATTTATATTAGCAGCGCAAGCTCGTTCTAGTTTTTGTTTGGCCATATATAGTACTCTTGTTGATTGACATGATCTTCTATCACATCTTCGAACCTCTGACTTTGCTCTTCTCTTTCTGAGTAAGATATTCCTTTTCCTTTTAAATTAAATCCATATCCTCCAAATATACGAGGAAAACTCAATTCATCATAATCTTCTATTATATGCCACGGCACTGGTACTTTTCCTTGACCAGGAGCAATAACTTCAATTTTATTATTTTCAGCCACTTCTTTATTTCTGTTAATTAACAACACTTCATCATCTGAAGCATTATAATCATTTTCACTGATTTCTGAATCAGATCTGTACTCCGATAATTCATCAACATTAAAAGTTGTGTTAAATTTATGTTCAAGATCAATTAAATTTATGTCATCTATTTCTTTAATATTTTTGGTAAAGTGTTCAGTTGCATTGACTAATTCTCTTTCGTTTTCTTCATCTACGCTTAGTCGTTTGAAAATTTTCACAAGTTGTTTAGAGCTTGGTTTAGAGTCACTTTCTTCTACATTTTTTTATTGTTCAATATCGCTAATCTGATCCACATGTTTCGAAATATTTTTCGATTCTTCTTCTTCTTCCTCATCTACACTCAATCGTCTTATCAGGTTCAATAATAATCCATTTTTATCCAGATTTGTGTTTTTTTCTTTTTCTTCTTCATGGTCGTTTTCATTAATTATAAACTTAATATTTCCATCCAAATGTTCTTCATAACGATGAAAATAATCTTTTTTGATTGATATATCATACTTTTTATATAGCGGTGTGTTAACTAGATATGCTAAAGCGTTACAAACAAATGCTGGTCGATTACTTCATTCATATAGTCTGATTTATGTTCTATATGTCGTTTTAATTTGATTTGAATTGTTGCCATTTCATCAAATCGTCTAGGTAATACTTTTAACATTTCATTCATTTGTATTGGTATATTTATTACACCACCTTTTAATGATAATTGTGGTTTAATGGAAAATGGTTTTAGAGCTTTTATCTGCATAAAGTTTATATATGGAGCTACCATTCTCTCTTCTAAATCAGATAGGTCAGTAATACATGCTGGTAGATCTACAAATTTTAATCCGTTACCGTTTTGAATGTAATTATAGCATGTTTTGCAAACAAATTGTGATTCTATATTTATGATTTTACTAATGAAACAATTAATATCGTGTGAAAGTTTTTGTTGATTTTTTTTCAATATTGTTGGCTTATTAAAATTAGTTATTGAATTTTTAAAAAATAGTCCTTCACAACTAGTACACACGTAATCAGGTAATTCGCATCTAGAATGTATAAATAATAGCTTAGCTTCAACTTCTTTTGATGTCTGTTGCTTCTGTAACGTATTTATATACTGTTGTCTAAATTTATAATACTCATAACTCCTTACATTTTTCCTATAGTTTTGATCTATTTTCCTTTCTTTCCTTTTTACATTTTTTGCAATTTTATCATCTTGTCTCTTTTTTTCTCTAATTTCTGGTTCTTCTCTTTTTTCTTTTTTTGCAATTTTATCCTTTTCTCTCTCTTTATCTTTATAAGCTGGATCTTCTCTTTTTTATTTTTTTGCAATTTTATTCTTTTCTCTCTCTTCATCTTTATAAGCTGGATCGTCCCTTTTTACATTTTTGCAATTTTATCATCTTGTCTCTTTTTTTCTCTAATTTCTGGTTTTTCACTTTTTTTTGCAATTTTATCCTCTTCTCTCTCTTTATCTTTATAAGCTGCATCGTTCGTCTTTACATTTTTTGCAATTTTATCATCTTGTCTCTTTTTTTCTCTAATTTCTGGTTCTTCTCTTTTTTCTATTTTTGCAATTTTACATTTTTCTCTCTCTTCATCCTTATAAGCTGGATCTTTTCTTTTCACGTTTTTAGCAATTTTGTCATCTTGTCTTTTTTTTCTCTGGTTTTTGGTTCTTCTCTTTTTTTTTGTAGTTTTGTCGTTCCTCCTCTCTTTATCTCTATATTCTTTGTTTTTTCTTTTGAGTTCCATTCCTTTTTTTATCTTGATCTATGTTGTTTTGTTCTTCAGATTCATCATCTTTATTATTTTTTTGTCGCAATAGTTTAGCTTTTGCTTTGCTTTTTCTTGTTTTTTGTGCTACAGATTTTTTTGCACGGTTCTTTTTAATTATTACAATTTTTAAACAATTTTTGTTTTAAAATGTATCGAAATATATAAAATAAATATAGTAGAAACTAAACAGTAAAACAAATAAATTTACCAATAAATAAATAAACAAATTATCAATTTGAATATGCGTTAGTTATATGAGAATCACAGTGTCCAATACACCAAAGTGCAATATGACCAATATGCTTAATCTGCAACTATCATGAGAACTATTTCAATGTGCATTTCTCAGTTTATTAATTCTTTGTAAAATCTTAAAATGATTATCTTGCAGTTCTTAACTTGTAGAACATCATGTAAATTTATAGTTAGTCTAGATTAGATTGTCCTCTTGTAAACATCTAATAATTTAGAATAATGTTTTTAAAAAGACTTGTTCGAATTTAAAACATAAAATTCGTTGACTTTTTTTTAAGCTTACCAATATACGCCTTGAACGATTTATTTGGAATTCGTCGGGAAACTAAAAAGTTTAAACAATACATAATAAGTTTACCAATGAAAACAAACATTTAAAAAGACATAATGTCATAATTAATAATGAATTGATATTGAATTTCCAAATAAATAAATAATTTGCCATATGTTTAGGTTTTCAAAAAAATTCATACCAAATTTTTTTTATTGGTTAATAGTCACTTCTGATAATCATTCATCAATCAGAATATAGCAATTTGTACTATTTTCCAGCAACTTAGCTATTCACATGCTTTAGCAGTGCATTTTCACTGCAAAAGTCATAATAGCTTTTAAAATACTAGACTTTATAATTTGACGTTGAGTCATTGTTAAATTAAAAAAGACAAATTACGTATTTGAAATGTTTATTAATCTCCCTAAAATTTACTCAAAGTTTAGTTTTCATCCAGATAATTTTATTTTTAATTTACTAGTTTTTTGTTGCTTGCTGGAAAATATCTCTCGCAGACAAAGCATAAGAAGCATTTTTTTCATGGCTTTGCTTTTCATGACTGCTGGAGATATTTCGGTAGCAACAAAACATTTTAGAATAAAATTATCGGATGAAAATTGTCTCCTGTATATTTACTCCCGAAAATAACGCTCACAGTAATTTGATCTTACATCAAATTACTGTCGATAAGTAATAAAAAATAAATAGTTCCACTAGTAAAACTATGGTTTGTTTTATTTCAAATACACAAAAAATGTATTTTACATTAAGAAATAGAGTTTTCAATAAAAAATCAAAAATACTAGCAATAATAATATTAATAACAAAATAGTAAATATTAGTTTATTAAATTAATACTAAATTGAAACGGCACGACGATAATCCACAGCCGATTGTTTTCCACAGCCGAGGTTTAATATATATATAATAAATCGACAATTAATTTTTTTATTACTTCTCTCGTTTTGTTTCCAAAATAAATTATCATTACTGTTGTTACTAATATTATTGTTGATATAATTTTTGTAATTAAACTAAGTTATACAAAGCTAATCATTGGGACACAGATTTCAAAAATTGGGACCAGATTTCTGTAGTGGAAAAATGATTGGGAATAAAAATTCTATCTATACGTCACACTACTCGAAAATTAACCATACTATTTTACAAAAATACAATTTTAAAATTATATTTCTACATCAACACAATTTTTATAATTGTTTGAAAATAGTTGTGTAATGAAATATTACTCAACATTCATAATAGATTATAAATTGAAAAAATATTTTAGTATTTATAAAAAACTTGAATAATTTCGGTTGTAATATTACAACTTAATTTAAAAAAAAAATTAACAGTTATAACAAATCACCAGTTTAAT
>OY744563.1:552612-631675 GCA_963556235.1 Cryptophagus acutangulus
CTGTAGAGTTTCCTTTAAAAATTATTGCTGATTTTCAACACTTAGAGGATTATTTGAAAACAGAGGAGAAACATAATGATTTAGTAAGTGCTATTTAAATATTACATAGTAAAAAAATATTTTCTTGCTATTTTTAGGCTGCTTACTTATCTACACTAGGTGGAACTGGAACTACCGCACAAGTGAACCGAATGCTTAGGTTTGTTCTGACAAATAAATTAGCTGCTTTATTTAACTTCGCTGGACAAAGGAACGACAAGCGAGCATTTAGGAGTACACTTTTAAAGTCTGTCATTATTCGTAAGTTGTATTAAAAGAATAAAATATTTTTAACTGTATCAGAATATTCTGTCATAAGTGCTATGCAGATCAAATCTCCTGCCACTTCTCAGATTGAAGTTGAAAACTCGACAAAAACTTGGTTGAAGCATGCAAAGCAGAGGATGGAGAAGAGATCTGGTGCTGATAATTGAGCGTAGTTGAGGTTTATTTTATAATTTGATAATATTTTTTGTTTTGTTTTTCTGATAATTGAGGTTTAATCATTGCTTAATTTTTCTTTACAAATGTCAAATCGTAAAGTAAAAGAATTTGTTGGTGAAAGGCAAAAATGTAGAAGGGCCGTAGAAGGACCGTAGAAGCCACAAAACGGGCATTTGCTAGAAATGTTTCATATAATGAAAACCCTGCCAATACTCCCACTGACAGTCATGTGCAAATGTCTAATCATATCAACTTAAACGTCAATTTAGTAAATTCCAATTATTCTAGTTCACTTAATTCTAATAATAATAGTTACATTTGTAGTCTAGATTCACCTGCTTCAAACTCTACGTTATCATTAAATGCTTCTCCCAATTCATTTGTTGAAGAAAATGATCTTTCAAAGCAATTAGCCGAATGGGCAGCTGTGAAACATAAAATCTCACATTCTGCTTTGACAGACCTCCTTCATTTACTTTCTCCGAATCACCCTGAACTCCCTTTAGATAGTCGCACCTTATTGTTGACTCCCAGTTCTACTGCAATTATAGTACTTTAGAAACAGGTCAATTTTGTTATTTTGGAATAAGTAACGCATTATTTAAACTTCTTCAAATATTTTCTCGGGCAATAAAATTCAAATTAGCTTTAATGTTGATGGTATTCCACTTTTTAAAAGTTCAAAATTACAACTTTGGCCTATTTTAGGTCTAATTAAAAATAATTCGCGCAGTAGACCTTTTCCAATTTCAATTTTTTGTGGAAAAGTAAGCCAAGTCCCATACATACATTCTTGGATCCATTTCTTAAAGAGCTACAATGTTTACTGCAAAATGGTTTTAATTCTAAGTATGGAAAACATTTTGAGGTGAAAGTACACAGTTTCGTTTGTGACGCTCCTGCACGGGCATATTTAAATGCACTAAATCTCACACAGGGTACTCTGCTTGCGATAGATAAATGTACAGTTTATGGTGAATATTATAAAAATAAGGTTGTTTTCGATAGTTTAACATCTCACATGCGCACTAATGAATTTTTTCGACAACAATTTGATGAAGACTATTACGTTTCCCAAACCCCACTGTCTGAATTATCAATTGATTTAATTAAATGTTTTCCAACTGACTATATGCATAATATTTGTTTATGAATTGTTAGGAAATTACTAAATACCTGGGTCAAAGGTTACTCATTGAAAGTCGAAAGAAAAGACTACCACATCAAAAAGTAAATATTATTTCAAAGTTTTTGCTTGATTTAAGAAAAATGATACCACAAGAGTTTAACCGAAAACCTCGTTCGTTGGATGAGATGCAATATTGGAAAGCTACTGAATATAGAACTTTTCTAATTTATTTAGGTTTAAAAGATGTTGTTGATGTTGCTGTCTATGAAATTTTCTTTGCATTCCACTTTTCCATTTCCATATTATTATCAGAAATACATATTAAAAAATTTGGAGTCCCTTTTGTAAGAAATATTATAAACGTTTTTATTGATCATTTAAAAGTTCTATATGGGTTAGAGTTTATGGTTTATAATGTTCACTTACTTTCACATATTTGCGATGATTTAGATTCGTTTGGTGTTCTGGATAACTTTTCGGCCTTTCCTTTTGAAAATTACTTGGGACAATTAAAAGCGTTAGTAAAGTCTCCGAGTAATCCCCTTCAGCAGCTTCATCGCCGGCTCATTGAAAAAGATTTGTTAGTTTAAAATTCCAATCAACAACCAGACTTGAAATTGGAGAATGAACATATAAAAGGTCCATTAATTTCATTCAAAAATATTCGATGGCATAAACAGTTTACTAAATTTAAGTTTTATAATGTAATTTTATCAGTAATAACTCACTTTAAAGCGGATAGTTATATCTTAATTTCGAATGGTGCTAAAGTTATCGAAATTCACAACATTGCCCAAACTGTGGACAATAACATTTATATTATTGGCAAGGAGTTTCTTCATTATTCAAACTTATATTCATATCCATATAATTCTAGTGAATTAAATATAGTTGTGGTTAAACATTTATCAAAACTTAAAGTATGGTCTATTTATGAAATATCCAGCAAATGCGTCGTTCTGACTTGAAAAGAGAGTTTTGTAGCAATGCCTATTATACATAGTATACTCTGATTAGTATATGTATACGAAGCCCACAATAAATTCTTTAAACGTCTTTAAATTAGTAAAGTATTATATATGTATGTAAATGTATAATGTTTTTTATATATTAATGCATTAATGCTTTCATATGTTCGAATATGTAATTTTATATAATAAAAAAAATTTAATACGTATAAATGAGTTTTTAACTATCAATCCTATATTTAAATGCGATTGAAGAGGATAATATAAAATCAGATTTTTTTCGTCACATTATGACGTCAAAAGAACGTCTGAAATATGACGTCATCAGTAGAAGACATTATCATATATGACGTTATTTCTCGTCATTTAGTTACTAATTTATCACGTCATTCTCACGTGCTATTGCTACCTGGGTACTACCCAGCTAGCAGACTGATGTAATTTACACGTCATTAATTGGTCCTTTTTCGTCTAAGACGTCTTACATCCAGAATGTGTCGTCATAAAAACGTCATTTCTTTGATCTAACTTGAACGTCTTTAATTTACGTAATTTTCTAATTAATTGGACGCCATATATATTAATTTTAATTGGTTAATTTAACGTCAAAAATATTAATTTTAATTGGTTAATTTTTCAAAACAGTTTTAAACATATAATTAATATACCTACATATTTGTAATCAATTAAAATAATATTATTTATGGCAAGTAAAGTTTGGAATTCAAAAATTTTCATTTCGGATAATATTCTCTACAATATTAATATATGTTCTACAAAAATAACTCATGTGGTAATTATAAATAAATTGATTCTGCATATAACTTTTATATACTCATTCAGCGACTGTATCCATTAGTTAGCACCCGCTTGACTAGCCAATGAAGCTCCTAAGATTTTGGAGGGAATCGATGCGGCGACAGTCCGTGCGCTTGCGTGAACCTGCGTGTTGCACAGTACGACACACCAGTCATCCATTAGATCATCAACCGCCAAGTAAACTACCTAGACCTTTTATTTGCTGACTCCAGAAACGTTTGTTTTAGAAGTGCAAGTGAATGTGATTATAGGTAATAGCTGTATTTATTACACAAATGGCCTACGCCGTAATAGAGTCAAGATTCCCAAGAATCTGGTGGTGAAAACGCAATTGTTAGCAGCACGTGGCTGACACCTCGGAAGAAGGAAGTGTTTTGGCCACCTTTTAAACAACAAAGAGAATACGACAAGGCTCTTCAAAAAGGAATTAATCCCGATGAATCCTGGAAACTCTATCCTGTAAACAGGTGTCTGTATGAAACTGCTAAGGAATATTTTATATTTTATTAGTCATTTTATACGGGCATTCCTGAATCTGCAATTAATCAATTATATCAATATTATTAATTATTATTACAGATATTGTTTGATCATTGTGATTGGCAGATAATATGCCTAAAAATAATTAATAATATTATTATTAGTCCAAATTTGAAAATTATGAACAACTGTATATGTAGATGTTTTTTATTGCTAATATCGTTTCCAATTGAAACCATCTAGTGCGAATGTATCTCTGTCTTTTTTCAAATTTGGTGACTAACACAGAACAGAGATACATTCAGTGCGTAACTGGTAATTTTAACACCTAAACATTCTAATATTTTATAATATTTTTAGAAGATTATTTGAAGGCTCGCGAAAAAATAAACTGGCACTTGTAACTTCCGATTTGCAGACTGAATTGGACGAAAATAATGAGCCAATAGTTGTCCTCAGACGAAAACAAAGAAACTTCGCCAGCAAAACCAAAATTACAGAACAAGCCCGCAAATTTACCAAGACCTCCAAACTGCCAATTTTTTTTTTTTTTTTTAAAGGTAACATTTACAATTCATATTTTATGGTATTGTTAAATGAACCGTTTAATAAATTTTTAAAAAATATGGATTCATTAAAACTTTTTTTAATAATTAAATATAAAATGCATTGGTAATTTATACCGAGCCATCATAAATTATATTGATCCACTCTTGCTCTGAATTCAAAAACGTATGTCTTAGCTCAATTCATGGTTTTTAAATGACATCCGTGATTGTCAAAATTGTCAACAGTTTAAGCGTTGTCAAATTCAACAGTTTAAGCAGTTCTTAAATTATGGTTTTTACTACAGATCATATTATATTTATGATTAAAGCGTACTTTCGAACTGGTGCGCTAGTTAACGGAATTTGGGACTATAATCAAAATTTATGTTTTGTTGATTTTCAAGAGCGCTTTCCAGACTTAACAGTAATTCGAAATGATTTTTGTGCGTGTCTCAAAAATTGCTTTAGTTTGTTTCGTGAAACTGGATCTGTGATGCATAAAAAAGGCGCTGGCAGGCTAACCATTTGCACAGAAGAAGTGATTAATGAAATTAGTCAGATTGTGGAGCATAACCCTACAACATCTTTAAGCCGACTCTCACAACAAACTAGATTATCTTACGGAGTATGCCAAAAGATTCTAAAGAATAATTTGCACATGCATTCATATAAGACGCAATCCAATCAAGCTCTTTTGCCGACAGATCAACCCAGACGTCTTGCATACTGCCACTGGTTTGCTAATAATTAGGTCAATAACGATCTACTATACCTCACGTTTTTTTCTGACGAAACCTGGTTTCATTTTTCGGAATACATCAACTCTCAAAATATGCGAATGTGGTCCAGTGATAATCCACATTATTTTGTTGAAAGTCCGCAGAAAATTGGTGTTTGGATGGCAGTTTCTCGAAGAAGAATAATTGGGCCCATATTATTCAATTTCACCGTCAATGCAGAAAGATATAGGAACAAAATTTTGACCGAATTTTTTCAACAACTACATGATGATGAGCTTCAGCATGACTATTTTCAGCAAGATGGTGCAACTGCACATACGACACGCAAAACTATTGCGTTTCTTCGCGAGTTTTTTAATGACAGATTAATAAGTTTACGCACTAAAATTGAGTTTTCTCCGAGGTCACCTTGTTTGACTATCATGGGCTATTTTGTGTTTCCTTATTTAAAAAATCGGATTGTCAAAACCCCAGTAAATAATTTTCAAGAACTACAACAAAGAATTGTTGAAGAATGTGCAACGATATTTCTGCAAAATCATTCGATAACACGAAAAGACGCATAAACTTGTGTATTGAACAAGGCGGGGGACATTTCCAACATTTAATATAATTTGGTTTTTTATTTTTTAATACACACATTTTACAAAATATTAGTTGTTTATTTTAATTTTCTAAATCGTAGGTAACTGTACACAAACTTTGACAGGTGTATTTGAAAAAGGTGATATAAGCAAAAACATACGTTTCTGAATTCAGAGCAAGAGTGGATCAATATAATTTATGATGGCTCGGTGTAACTGGATAACAACTTCCTTATCTTTTAGACTATTATAATGATTAATATCTTAACGTTATAAAATCAATTGAAAATTGTTAGAATTAAGTAGTGAAAAAGCGTTAAGGTATTTCTTTAATAGCTAATTTTTAATATAATTATTTTTACAGACACTGATTCACAAAATTGTCTACCGAGGAATAATCTAGGCAACAATTCCAAGCCTTGTTCATCAGGTTCTAGTTAATTTTTCTGTGAGGTTGCTCCCAGTGAAAATCTACCATTAACTTTGTTTTCTACAAATTTTTCTATTGCTAGTGGTTTTCAAGAGCAAGATAAGATAACTAACTAAGTGGTTCTACAGCAACATCATCTATTGTGTCAAATAGTAAAACAGCTTCCACGATTGGTGGTACTGTTTCAAATAAAGCGGATTCAGGTAGATGTTTAAAATTGATAAATTAAATACAACCTAAATAATAATTCACAATTTTTGCTTTAGATTATGGAAAGAAAATCTTCAATTTATTTCTATTTTTGAAGGAACAAAATGGACAAATTATTAAACTTTTAGAAACACTACAAAAACCTCAAAAATCGGCATTTTGTTTCGATATTCCAGAGGTTTTGTCTGTCAAATTACCTCTACAAGATGTTAGTGATGTACAGAAAATAGAAGATTACTTGTCTTTATCTAGTGAAAATGTATCAAAATTGGTATGAATCCGTCGACACATTGTTTATTAAATCAACTAATTTATTATTGTTTACAGACTTCATATTTTTCAACGTTGGGTGGACGAGACGTTACATCCAAAACAAATAACATCTTATCTCATTTAATAAGTAATGAGCTAGCAACTCGTTATAATTTCCTTGGTACACAAAATGGTAAATTTGCATTTTCTAAATTAACATTGAAAACTCTTGTTAACCGTGAGTATCACACTATTTTTAAATTATATCAATTATATAATCAAAATATTTTCAATTAATTGGAGTTATTCATTAAGATGCGGTTCTGTCCACTTCATCCTGTTCTGAAGAAGACGTTAATTCCAGGATAAAGGAATGGTTAAAACATGCACCCGATCGGGTAACTAAATAACGTAGAAAGCGTGAGCGGCTGACCTAATCGTAAAACTGTTATCTTTGTTCCTTTAGTTTATAGTTTAAGTATTACGTTTTGCATGTTCAGAATCGTTAACTTTGGTTTTTAATTGTTGATATCCTTGCCAACTATATTTACAGACGAGTTGCAGCTGAACTTAACAATGTCTTTAATGCTAATAACAATCAGAGTAATGAAAATATAATTGAAAATCTCCCAAGCTTAGATAATGATAATGATAATGAAAATTTTAACTTTAAATCTTCTGAATGTGAAATTGAGTATCAGAATTCAAATTCTGAATTTGAAGATTTAACTGACAATCTTGAAGTGCACAACTTTGATATCTCAGATTATGAAAACTTGTCATTTCCATCAATTACTCCTTCTACCAAAAATTGTGTGGAATCTTTTTGAAAATAAACTTGATATAACTAAAAATTTTTTAATGCAGCTGAGAAATTGGGCCCCAAGCAGTATTAGCGTTTCTCATTCGGCCATAAGCGATTTGTTACACATTTTATCTCCTTTTCATCCCGATTTACCGTTGTATTTACGGACATTGTTAAAGACACCTACAACATTTCATAGTAAAGAATTAGAAACAGGTCATTACTGTCACTTTGGACTTCTCAAAACTTTAAAAGAACGTATTAATAAACATAATGTTCCACGCGTTATATCTTTAAGTTTTAATATAGATAGGTTGCCTTTATTCCATAGGTCATCCACAGAATTTTAGCCTATTTTAGGAATGATAAAAAATATCGAGTGTTCTGAACCGTTTTCAATCGGCATATTTTGTGGTACTTCGAAGGCAAAACCGTTACATCTTTTTTTAGAAAACCTTGTGAATGAACTTTGTTCTCTCTTGGAGTTTGTATTTGAGGTAGATAGTAAACAGTATCAAGTTAGCGTTCATAGCTTTGTATGTGATGCTCCTGCGCGTGCTTACGTAGAGTGTGTAATGTCGCATTCGGGTTATAGTTCATGCGATAAATGTTTTGAACACGGAGAATACATAAATGGTCGCGTAGTATTACGAGGTCTTTCTGCACCAAAAAGAACTGACCAATCTTTTAGATTACAGGAAGATGAAGATCATTATTTAAGTAGGTCTCCTTTACTTAAGTTAAAAGTTGGTTTGATAAGCTGTTTTCCTATAGATTATATGCATTGGGTTCTGCTGGGTGTGATACGAAAACTACTCAATTATTGGATACGAAGTTCAAAATTAAACGTCAAATTACCGAGCAGAATTGTTACCGAATTATCCCAAAAAATAGTAACTTTAAGAGAATATATTCCTAGAGAGATAAATCGAAAACTTAGAGAAATGACAGAATTATTCCGTTTTAAAACAAGTGAATTTCGAAAATTTTTGTTATATTTGGGACCTGTGGTTCTTTATAATAATGTTGATTTGGCGGTATACGAACACTTTTTACTATTACATTGTGCAATTTTTCTCCTAGTTTCTGCCAAACACATAGCTCAATTTGGTTGTAAATTAGCATCATCATTTTTAAAAATATTCATTGAACATGGAGAACAACATTACTTTATGGACAGGAATTTATTGTTTATAATGTTCATCTTCTGTCTCATTTACCAGACGATGCAGACGTTTTTGGACCTTTAGATTGGTTTTCAACATTTCCGTTTGAAAATTATTTAGGGCATTTAAAATTATCACTTGTAATCTCACAAGAGCATGAATTCTATCCGGAAATTTTTTTGAGTGCATTTCAACAACGTATTAATCGGCCCGAGTGGAACACGAGGGCCCGATTACGTTGTTGGAATGCACGATAAAAAATTTCCAGGATATGAATTCATGCTCGAGTGCAGATTCGGTAAGAAAATCGCACCAATACACTTACAAAAATTGATCAGAATTCAAAAAGTTTTTGATATTTTTTAATCAAGTTGCAATAGAATTGCGTATCTATGAGCAACGATTGTTGAAAACAAAATACTAAATCTGTCAAAGTCAAAAATGTCGCGCTTCGGAAAACAGTCATTGAATGCAATTGATAAAGCTGTGGAAGATACGGTACCAAATATTACAAATACGGTACCAAAAAGATACGGTACCAAATAAAACAATTGTGTTTTTAATTTTAATCATTAATTTTGTTAGTTTATTTAATTTTTTAGTTCTAATTAAATTATTTATTTTGACATTTGTTTTGACATAATAATTTCCGCTGAAATTTTCTACTGCTTGGTGTAGTAGGATAAAATTTCCGAAAAATTTTGTTGTTGCCATGGTAATATACTCAAATGCAACGTTTCTATTGGTCGTAAATTAGTATGGTGCGATTTTCACTCAAGTCTGCTACTAAACCACTTGCTCAGATATTTAGAAGACTTACGGAAAAAGAAGTTTCTACAACGCCTTCTACACTTGCGGATAAACAAATTGTGCATCAATTACTTCAAAATACAGGACCCCTTTTAGATTGCAATAAAAATATTCTACAATATAAAAAGGTGCATTACTGTGGATATTTATTAACTGTTCAATCATATTCAAAAGCAGATTGTTATTGCCTTATTGACTCCAAGATAATTCAAATCATCAATATTATTTTGAATGCCAATGATGGCACAACAACTATTATTGGCAAAGAATTTAAATCTCATAAATCCTTATATGAATATCCGATTGACTCCAAGTTATTCAATAATTATAAAGTAAAAATTTTGTCTGATACCAAAAAATGTTGGTTATTGACCAAGATACAATCTAAATGTATAATTTTAAAAATAGCACATAACTTTGCGGCCTTTCCACCAATACATACAAAAATGTAAGATGCTCAACCGAATTTGAGTAGCTTTTGTTTGTGTTATTTTGATGTTGTTTTTTAACTTTAAACAAAATTACTTACTTTTCTAATTTAATTTGTTATAAATTATAATTACCTGCTGGAAAATACTTCTCAATAATGATATCGAGTCGACAGACTTTAAATGGTATCTTTAAAATTATACTTTTTTATATTGTCTAGAATTTTTCAGCAAGTAACTAAATTTGTCAAATTTAAAAATATCATAGCTGAAGAATTTTCGCTTTAATTCTTCAAAATATCATTTTTGTATAGTTCCTAAATGTATATATAGCTCCTAGATACCATTAAAATGTTTTTATATAATGTTAAATCTATGATATGTTAATTTATTTTTCAAAGTATTTAGATATATATTATAATTACACTGTTGTACTATTTTTCATTTTTGCTAAAATTAAATAAATATCAGCGCACGGTGACTAGCCTATGTCGAACAGTATACACTGCATTTAGTTTGTTGTTATTACTGTTTTAATGTTTATTGTACTCGTAAATGTTTTTTTTCGTTATTTATGTTTAATATATAATTTATATTACTTTTAAATATGAATTTTATTTAATTTCTAATATTCCAATAAATCCATAAATTAACGTCTAATAACGTCTACTTTTGACGTGTATTTTACGACATACATTACGTCGTTTGCCTGTGACATATGCACGCAATGTTGACGTCGCTGATACGTGAAGTTTTAGGTCTTACTGACGTACTGGGTGACCAAAATATCACGTTAATATTACGTCAGCATATTGGCTGGGTATCGGTTTCAAAGAAAAGTCATGCAATCTTTAGTTGCATAATTTATTTTTAAATATTTGTGTTGTAAACTCGACTAATAACTCTAAGTTCTGTTGAATTGGTAGCAATTTGGCCGTATTTTGTATTGCCACCAATCCAAAGCAACTTACCAATACAACTTTACGACTTTTTTCTGAAATCGATAATCTTTTTTCTGTATCTAATCAGTAATCAGTTATTTTGCCTAGTAAAAATGGAATACTTAATCTAATTATTTTGCTTAATAGGTGTGTTCAGATTTTTCGGTTCTCTTTCCTGAAAATTCCAACTCAATGATTTTGAATTGGAATACGTTTGCCAACCAATGTTGCATTATTTTACCAAATTAAATAAAGGATAAGCAAATTTTGTTAAGGTAAAATCTACCTATTATTTAAAGCTGCATCTATGGTTAAAATTTTCTGATGAAGTTGTGAAACACCCTGTATACATACATTTTGTAATATTTGTGAATTTGATTTTTTATTGCTTTTGCAGACATTTTTTTGTTGGACAAGTGTATAAAGATATTGTACAAATAATAACAAATCTAAAATAAAAAAAATTAGACATGTGGTAATCAGTAACCGGTACCCCGCCAAAATTCCGACTTTGAGTCGTCGGACTGGAAAAACGCGGTGGAAAATTTGTAGGACAATATGACTGAATAATTATATATGTTTTTGGTAAGCGATTCCGTAAAAATGAACAATGTGGTAATCAGTAATTGTTACCCCGTCATTTTGCCATGTTTGGGCTGTCGGACGTGACAAAAGCGGTCGAATTTTGGTAGGACAAGTTTACATTCGTTTTTCAAATCAAATATTTACCCCACTCTATTTGAATGAAATATGTGGTAATCAGTAATTGTGACTCCGGTAAATCGCCATGTTCAGGGGTGTCCAGCGCAAAAAAGCAGACTAATTTGAAAAAAATATCGACGGGAGGTTGTCGGACTTGGTCATGGCAAGTACCTCACAAAGTATAAAATATGTGGTAATCAGAAATTCAAAGGGGCCTGGGCCTGGTGACTAAGAGCTTAAAGCAAGAAAAAAAAGTTTCAAGCATTACTGATGAGCGTAAGTTGTATTTTGCATAGTTTTAAAAATTAGCGTTAATAAGTTTATTTTTTCTAGAATTTTGTAATTTTACGATAATCAACTTACTGCACGCTGTTTTAAAACCTACGATAATAACATCTAAAATATATAAAAAATCTTTTAAACCAACGATATTAGACTCTTGAAATAGTATGATTGTTTTTTTGTCGGTTGTAAACGACTTGGAGAAGAAAATTGAAGAACAACGAAACAAGTTTGCAAAATCAGGAGGTAATTTTCAACCGTTCATGGTACTTGTATCTAGTAATAGGGAATATTCTTTTTGGTGAAATTATGGTTTGGTTCAAAAATACTATTTACAAGTTCGACGATTTTTTAAAAGGTTTTGATTTTTTATTTAAAATGTCATTTATCTGATTTAAGATATCCAAAAGAATCAGAGAGTATTTGAAACTTTATAGATTTAAATAAATTGACAACTAAACATGATATTAGCAATCCAAATTACTTTAATTTCATTGCTGATTTAGAGAATAGTCAAAGTAATACATTATAATTTTTTGTTATTAAATAATTGATACCCTTTTTGAATACTTCTCGTTCCTAATCTATACATTATCTTTACTTGTTTTTTATGTGATAGAAGTTTTAAAAATGTTATTGACCTTATACAAAATCATGATTCTTCTACACTAAGTATTATTTCTAATTCTATAGAAACAGAGTATAATAATATACCTAAAAATATTGTAAAAGTTCAAAATAAAATTATCTCTTTAAATGTAAATGAAAACTTTCAAACTAAACATCAAATTTAAAGATAAATAAAATATGTGCAGATCATTTTATTTCCCAAATAATATCACATACTAAAAATTCAGCAATAGATTTTGCTCTCAGACTTCATGGCAATAATACTTTGAATAAAAAAAATGTTTTAACTATACAAAAATATGTAACTGAAAACATTACATCCAATTTAGTTTCATGTATAGAAAATCTCATTTCAAATGTTGATTTTAAAACCAACTCCATTACAGATATTTTTGATCAAATTAAGGAAAATCTTGCTAAACCTTTTGGTATAATTGATACAGAATATAAATTTTTTAATTATCTTAAAAATAAAAATCTAATTAAATTTCCAAAATTATTAATAACCAAGTTAGTAAATTTATACATTTACACAATCCTTATTTAAGAGAATAACAAATCAAAGGAGTTTTAATGCCTATATCTTTTTAAATTCGAAAATATTTAGAGCATAATGAAATATTTGATAAATGTAAAAAAAAAGAATTATATTTACAATTCCAAACTTTCTTATAATCATTTTATTAAAGGTCAGTTCAATTACCTAGTTTTAGTGACAAAATAGTTTTGCTGATATATTTTGATGATTTTGGAATAAACAATCCTTTACAACCTTATGTAGTGTCTCGCTTTGTGATGTTTACTATACAATTCCCGTAATTCTTGAACATTTTTTATCTAGACTGGAACATATATTTCTTGCAGCGTTGTTAAAAAGTGAAGACTTACGTAATTTTGGCAATTATAATTCGTTTCATAAAATTTTTGAAGAATTTAAATTATTAGAAACCGAAGGTATAGAAATTGAAGCAAATAATAATAAAACCAAAATTTACTTTCATGTTTCTCTTGTCATTGGTGTGAATTTAAGATTAATATTCAGTTTTAGGATTTTCAAGTTTTTTTTTTGTAAACGATCAATTACTCAAACTACAAAAGAAAAGACTGTAAAGAGTTTTCACAATCAATTCGAAATAAAGTTAATTATAGTCAAACCGTTTTCGTTCTGAGCTGTGTGTTCCCAGCTGATTGCGCCTGCACCAAATCAATTAAAGGTCATGCTAAATTTTTACCAGTAGCGTAGAATATCTTCCAAGCAGCAGCGACACGCCAATACCAAAATAAAAGATTATATTCATACGACGGCACTGAACGACAAAAAGACGAAATACATACTGCATGTAACTTCATGCATGTAACATGCATGAAGTTACATGCATAAGTTAGTTGACATACGTCTAAAATTATAAAAAAGTACGTCTAGCGCATTCGATACCAGGGACCAGAACGCAAGCAAGTCGACTATATGAACTAGATCTTAAAATTGAAGATCAAGCTTCTCGAATTTCTAAAAATGGTATTAGAGAAAGATCTGTTTTTAATAATTCATCATATCTTCACGTTACTGAAAACTTCGTAGTAGATATAATGCACGACTTATTCGAGGGTATATTTCATTATGGAATTTGCAAAGCATTGTTGTATTTTATTAAAGAAAAAAAATATTTTAGTTTAGAAGTTTTGAATTATCGTAAACAATTATTCAATTATGGCGAAATGAATGTAGGCAATTATAGCAAAACCATACAACCTGAAAATTTAATGAAAATCATCTCAAAATGACCGCTAGTGAAATGATAACGTTTTTTCATTTCTTCACTTGATATATTGGTGACTTATTAATAAAAACTGATCCGGTTTGGAAATTATTATTAACTTTATTTAGCATTATTGAAATAGGTTTTTCAAGAAACTTTTCGGAAGAAATTTTTTTACATTAAACTCTTTGGTCGCTAAGCATAATTCGCAATATATAAAAATGTTTAAAAACACTCTTAAGCCAAAACATCTAAATTATTATAAATATTTAACACTACACAAGAATAATAAGACAATCTGGTCCACTGAGATTTTTGTGAAGTATGCGATTGGAAGCAAAGCATCAAACACTCAAATATTACGCTAAAAATACTAATAGTCGAAAAAACGTTTTACTTTATTTGGCTGTGAAATCGTCTCTCAAATTTACAAATTTGATTATAGGTCAAAATATATCTACTTCCGATTTTGATTTAAGTGTTTGAAAAATAATTACTAACCAACTCTCAGGTACTGGTGGACATGGATGCAAGAAGGTGTAGAATGTGTGGATAAAGTGTGGAAAATAAGAGAGGATGTGCAGAAATGAGAGAGGAGTAAGGGGAATGGAGAGATATACTAGACGAGAAAGGGAATTAAGCAGAATGGATGAGATGGGTTATAGGGGCAAAAAAACGGCAGTAGAGGATGCTCTGTGCAAATCAAGTGCGGTGATGGTTTGGGCAAAATATGGGAGGAAAAAGCATTGTTATTACATTTTAGTTGATTTGGCTATTGTTGCACGAAGAAAACTAGATGGTACTATTTGTATATCAAAAAATATATTCTAAATTTGAATATAGCTCATTGTTACATGTATCATATCATATAATTATAATAACTAAAAAATTCTAGTGGTTATTAATACTAAATATATAGTCAAATTAAATCAATATGGTGGTAAAAATTTAATTTTATTATATGTTTATAGTGATTTTTAACACCTATTGTATAGTAGCTTGATTTTACTATATCAAATAGCAAAATGTACTAACTATTACTTTAGGAATCTCATTTCCAGTGATCTTTTTTTAATACGCAGTATATTACAAATTACTATATCAAATAGTAAAATGTACTAAATATATATAATTTTGGTAAAACTTTACTTTATAGCCCGCGGAAATATGTCACTTGTTACACATATTGCACATATTGCACGAGCTAAATCGAATGGTGGTGGTTTGAACTATAGGAAATAAACGAGTAAAAAGTTATGGGCAAAAAACCATATCCGCTACCTTAATTAGGGCTGATCGTTCTGCCCCTTCTTTCAGTAATTCATCATTATTTTTCGTTGATTTTCGTTGCGAGTGCCTGGGGCGGAGCATATTACGCCTCACATTAGAGACATTGACTGGCTAAGGATGAGTGAGCGGAGATTTTTGCACCTGTACAATCTGGTTGAAAATGTGTTGAAATCTAATCGACCTGTCTATTTACGTGAACTGTTGGTAAAGTCAAGTGATGTTCATGCTAAGCACGCGACAAGAAATAAAGACATGTTTCTGGTTAAGAGTCATCGAAATGAATTTTTCAAATCGTCCTTCACATACCAGGCTGCACATGTGCATAATCTAATACCAAAAAATATTAATAGCAAAATGGCTATCAAAAAGCATATTGTGCTAAATAATCTTGAACTGTGATATATTTATTGTATTAAGAAGAACTGTACCTGATTATTATAATGTTTTAGTTATTAATGTATACCTTAATGTATACCTTATATATTCTATGTTCTCTATTTTTCGTTAAGATAAATGAAAACCTACCGCAAGGTAGAATATTTATCTTTTTGTGTCTTGATATCTGTTCCAATTTGTATATGTTTTATTTGCACTGTAACATGAATCAACCACAATAAACGACTTTATTATTATTATTATTATTAAGGAGTGCCCTAAAAAAGCAGTAAAACAAAGCACAAAAATAATGACTAATTTATAAAAAAAATTGCTGAAAATGAGATTCCACAGTACTTCTCTCGTTGATATAAATAAAATAATTGATATAATAAAATTTAAATAAATCTGACAATTCTAACTATGAAGGGTGTATTAGGGGTTACAATTATAAAATGTAGATCTAGCCTAATTTCAATTTAATTAACTAAAAAGTACTGATAAGTTAAATAAGTTAAAAATCACTACTACCAAATTTGAAATAAATCTAAGCATTTTGACTGTAAAGGGTATGTTAAAGGTTGAAGTTGTAAAATAAGGGTCGCATATTATTTATAATTAGATTATTTGTTAATCTGTTTTAAATGTATAGTAGAAATCTAATATGAAGAAAATCCGATCCATATGACTCAAACTGTATATTCTGGGGGTGGGGGGTGTGTAGTGGAAGGTCGAAAAATATTTTTAATCACTCATTATGTAAATATACCTAAAATTACTGATGGAAAATGGTAGATTATGCTGACATATAAGAATCAAAACACCGTCAATTTTTAATCAATTAATTTAAAGACCCAACAGGCCAATAGGGTTTATTTTTAGGGGATGAAACTTTTACCAGCGTTTTCTTCAATGTATTCCTAATATGTGTGCCAAATTTGGTCCAAATCAAATATTTCTCCTGGCAAGTATTCACGTTACAAGTTATGCATTTTTACAACTTTTTGACCCTTCAACCCTTAATAAAAATTCAACCCTTGAAAAAACTCCAAATTTTTTGAAAGCATTCACCACTTGAGGTATACACAAAACATATGTTCAATATTTGGTCAAAATCGGGTGGTGAAGTGTACCAGCCCCCCAAATTAACTAAAATTTAGTAAATAAACTAAGATCTATCAATTAACACCAAATTTATAATATTTAGAGAGTCTACCAATATCTAGCCTAGTTTTTTTTTATATTTTTTTTTTTTAGAAACTTTTTACTTTTAAGTTTCTTAAAGTTGAAACCAACCCTATTCGATTTGGCTCGTTAAGCAGAGTCGAATATGTATAAAAAGTGCTAATTTTCCTGGGCCACATAGTGTATTTTGAATTATTCTTTTATAATTTTTAATTTTTAACTACGTGTAACTTTTTACTCTTAAGTTACCTAAACTTGGGAATAACGCCATTCAATTCGGCTTGCTAAGCCGATTCCAAAAATGTATAATAAGTGTCATTTTTCTGCGGGCCATAAAGTAAAGTCCAGCCATAATTTTTTTTTAAATGAAGTATATTGCAAATTACTATATCAAATAGTAAAATGTGCTAACCATATTTCATTTTTTTTAAATATACAGTATAGTATTATAATTATATGGAGCGATTATTGAATTGGGAAAAACAAAAAAAGTTATTCATGAAGAGATTACCATAAATGGTGAGAGTTTGATATATATTTACATTAACATAAACTTTTGTATTGAGCATTTTATTTATTCACCAGATGCCACAACTATTTACTATTTTCCAATAATCTTTCCTGCAACAACAGTAAAATGTTCTCAGTCAAAGAAAAACTTTAGAGCCTCGAAATCAGAAATTAGGGAGAGTGTTGTTTTACATGTGGAGGTATAGAAATGTAACTACATATAAACAAATATTTTATTTGAATAATATTTTAAAATCCAAATGAAATCAACGAAGATCTGCAACAGAAAAGGGAATTTCTAAGAAAGAATAATCTGACTCTGCAGCCGTGCATAGTTTTGACTGACATTCAAGCATTATATGTAGCAGTGGACAGCCACTTGTTTTATTTGGAATCTCCACTTAAAGCATTGGATCTAACCTTCAAAATATTTTTTGCCTTAAATTTGGAATAACCCTCAGAATCTAACCATTTTTGGATATATGTACAGAAATATATTTACCAGATTATTGAAATTGTACCTGAAATTCGCTGGAAATGAGATTCCACAGTACTTCTCTCGTTGCTATATTAAAATTTGTTATTCAAATTTTTAGAATTTTGAAGCATCTTTTACTGAAAAACATTTATCGGGTTATTTAAAAATGCTTTTTAAATTTTAACTAGGAACTAAATTTTAAACAAATATTAGCGATAAAGTTGAAACGTGTGTATGAAAAGATTAAAAAGTAAAAAATTTGTTGTAGGTACTCTAATTTAATGAAACTATTTGAACCTAGATTTAAAATTACCAATATAAATCAATGTTTGAAGTAAATGCTAGCACTATCAGTGTAAGGGGTGTGTTAAGGGCTAAAAACATGAATTGAGGATTCTAGGACATTTTTGATCAAACTAGTTTAAATTATATTTTAATTTATTATTAGAAAACAAATTTAAATTAAATCTGACAAAATCTGACAAATCAAAGGGGTGCATTAGGGGTTACAATTGTAATATATAGGTCCTACCCTAGTTTTAATTTAATTAACTAAATAATGATAAGTTAAATTACTACTAGGATCTAAATTTAAAAGAAATCTGAGCGTTTTGACTGTACATGGTATGTTAGGGGTTGAAATTGCAAAATAAGGGTCGCATACAATTTTAAATTATATTATTCGTAAATATGTTTAAAATGTATGGTAGAAATTGAATATGAAGAAAATCCGAACCATATGACTCAAACTCTATTTTGGAGGGTTGGGGGTGTGTGGTAAGGGTCGAAAATTATTTTTGCTCATTCTTTATGTAACTATTACTAAAATAACTGATGGAAAAGTGTGGGTAATGCTGCCATATAAGAATCACAACACCGGCAATTTTTGAACAATTAACTTAAATGGCAAATGGGTCGTAAGGCCTTATTTTTAGGGGATGAAACTTCTACCAGCATTTTCTTCAATGTATCCTTAATATGTATACCAAATTTGATCCAAATCAGATATTCCTCCTGGCAGGTATTCACGTTACAACTTATTCATTTTTACAACTTTTTGACCCTTTAATCCTTAATAAAAAATCAACCCTTGGAAAAACTCGAGATTTTTTAAAAGCATTCACCACTTGGGGTATACACGAAAAATATGTTTAATATTTGGTTACAATCGGTTAGCAACTTTAGAAGATTAAGTGGATCTACCGATTTTGCCATTTTTAGCATGTTTTTGGCCTATAACGCGCAGGTCTTTGAGAATTTTATAAACTTTTTTTCTTTGATATCATCTATGGGCAGGTAGAAAAAAAGGACGCAAATTTTGCTTTAATCAGGTCAGTAGATTCCGAATTATAGTGTTTTAAAGAAATGCACAGACCGACCGACAGACCGACAGACGGAAATTAGTGAATATGATATTCGTAATCTACGCATTCTATAATGTAATAAAAGTGAAATTTGGAGAAATTTTTCATGAATACAATACTTCCTCTACGAGAGAAGTAAAAACGTATGGCTGTGTTGAAACTATCCATAAGGAATTAACCAACCTGATGACTGATGATAATAAATAAGGCAAAAATAAGTTTTAGTTTTATCTATCATTTTTTACTTCTCTCGTAGAGGAAGTATTGCATTCATGAAAAAAAAAATTTCTCCAAATTTCACTTTTTTCCACATTATAGAATGCGTAGATTACGAAAATCATATTTACTAATTTCCGTCTGTCGGTCTGTCGGTCGGTCTGTGCATTTCTTTAAAACACTATATTTCGGAATCTACTGACACGATTAATGCAAAATTTGCGTCCTTTTTTTCTACCTGCCCATAGATGATATCGAAGAAAAAAAGTTTATAAAATTCTCAAAGACCTGCGCGTTATAGGCCAAAAACATGCTAAAAATGGCAAAATCGGTAGATCCACTTAATCTTCTAAAGTTGCTGACCGATTTTAACCAAATATTGAACATATGTTTCGTGTATACCCCAAGTGGTGAATGCTTTCAAAAAATCTGGAGTTTATTATAGGGTTGAATTTTTATTAAGGGTTGAAGGGTCAAAAAGTTGTAAAAATGAATAAGTTGTAACGTGAATACCTGCCAGGAGGAATATTTGATTTGGACCAAATTTGGTATACATATTAAGGATACATTGAAGAAAATGCTGGTAAAAGTTTCATCCCCTAAAAATAAGCCCCTACGACCCATTTTCCATTTAAGTTAATTATTCAAAAATTGCCGGTGTTGTGATTCTTATATGGCAGCATTACCCACACTTTTCCATCAGTTCTTTTAGTAATATTTACATAAAGAGTGAGTAAAAATAATTTTCGACCCTTACCACACACCCCCTCCCCTCCAATATAGAGTTTGAGTCATATGGTTCGGATTTTCTTCATATTCAATTTCTACCATACATTTTAAACATATTCACGAATAATATAATTTAAAATAGTATGCGACTCTTATTTTGCAATTTCAACCCTTAACATACCATGTACAGTCAAAATGCTCGGATTTCTTTCAAATTTGGATCCTAGTAGTAATTTAACTTACTTAACTTATCATTATTTAGTTAATTAAATTAAAACTGGGGTAGGACCTACATATTACAATTGTAACCCTTAATGCACCCCTTTGATTTGTCAGATTTTGTCAGATTTTATTTAAATTTGTTTTCTAATAATAAATTGAAATATGATTTAAACTAGTTTGATCAAAAATGTCCTAGCATCCTCAATTCATGTTTTTAACCCTTAACACACCCCTTACACTGATAATGTTAGGATTTACTTCAAACATTGATTTATATTGGTAATTTTAAATCTAGCTTCAAATAGTTTCATTAAATTAGAGTACCTACAACAAATTTTTCACTTTTTAATCTTTTCATACACACGTTTCAACTTTAAACTTTAAAATTTAGTTCCTAGTTAAAATTTAAAAAGCATTTTTAAATAACCCGATAAATGTTTTTCAGTAAAAGATGCTTCAAAATTCTAAAAATTTGAATAACAAATTTTAATATAGCAACGAGAGAAGTACTGTGGAATCTCATTTCCAGCGAATTTTGTATGTAAAACGAGTATATTTTTCTTATGTTAAAATGCCTACTTGTTATGTATGTCATAAAAATTTTTCACATTACAAAGCTTTAATAATTGATTTTCAACTAATACATAAATTAAATAAAAATGGTTTGTATAAATGTAATGAACAAACATGCTCTCAACATTTTAGTTCGCTCAATTCTTTCAGACATGATATAAAAATACATACTATAAACTTAGGATCCAGCAATTTTAATACAAATTTGCATAATAATCTAAAAAAAAAATTAAACCAAATATCTTACCAATTAATTTGCCCGGTAATTTGTCAACTGACGCTTTGATTGAATCGAGTATAATAAATAAAGATATTGAAACAAATTTGAATAGCAACGAAACACATACACCTAATATTAGTTTTTATCAAAATATTCAATAGGAGTAAGCAAATTGATTGGTTTTTTATATAGTTCTAAAGCATTACCACGAACTGAAGTTATTAACATTATTAATGCTTGTCAAAACTGTATCATATTGCCATTACAAACTTTAAAAAATTCTGTGATTTTAGTTTTGAATAATACAGATGAAATTGAAGTTAAAAATATGTTTGAAGCTCTTGAAAACATATTCAAAAACCTAGAAAAATGAGGAAAATTTATAAAACCAAAATCAATTCCTGTTAGTCAATAAATGCAATTGAATTCTATAGGAATAATGGAACCAAAAATTCTAAATTGTCAACATATACCGTTAAGTAAAACATTGAAATGTTTTTTTGAAATGAAACATGTTTTGAACGATAGTTTAAAATATTTTGAAGAATTGAAAAAACCTAACGATGATATTTTGACAAATTTAGTTCAAGGAGAATTGTGGAAATCCAAAATCACTCTCCCAGAACATTCAAAAAATGTATTTCCTATACTTATATATTTTGACGAGTTTGAAATTGGAAATCCTTTGGGCACCCATGCCGGTAGACAGAAAATTGGCGCGGTTTACTTTAAAATTCCAATAATTCCTAAACACTTTCAATCAAAATTAGAAAACATTTTTCCCACATTACTATTTCATTCCATAGACCATAAAAACTGTAGGAATAATTTAATTTTTTCTACATTAATCAAAGAATTGATTAGTTTAGATTATTTTTTGACGTTTCTATTAACCAATCAAATCGCAGTGTTTTTGATCATGTGATTAATTCTATCCAATCATATCATTATTATAGTGGAAATGATGTGTCTACATTATTTTCACATGTAATACCATAAGTGCACAAATTATTTCCAGAAAATTTTTTTAAGCTCACGAATGCATTAGTTGGCGTGGAAATCTGCCCGAGTCGCAGACGAGGGCAGATTTCCTCACGCTAACTAATGCATGAGTGTAAGCGATAAAAAAATTTCGGAATTAATTTTTGTACGAATGGTATTCGGTAAGAAAATCGCACAACTCTTAATTGATGTTATATTTTATAAAATATTTAATAAATTATAATGACATTTTACTACTAGATATTTCCATTTTTCATCTATCTTACTCGACTTCCACTTCTGCTTCCGTTGGAAACCAACAACAAACTACTTACAATCACTGTGTTTTTAATTTTAATTAGTTTTTTTGATATATTTGTTGGATTCATTTAATGTTACCAATTTTTCCAATAAATTAATTTTGACAACACCTTTCATTGTGACATCGGAAATATTTTAAATATTTCCAAAATATTTCCAAAAAATATTGATGTTGATCAATTGTAACTATAGCAACAAGCTTAAATGCGGCCATTCTATTGGTTGCTTAAATAGTTGTGCGATTTTCGCCAGAATAATTTCTGTACATTGTTTTTGATCATTTGTTTTTGACATTTTTATCGTGTGATTGTCATCAATCGTATCGTAAATCTTAAAACATGAGCGAAAAACGTTTTACTGGCGCATCAATAGACGAAATTAATGCGCAAGTTAAAGAAAATGCATGCAGAAATAGGTTAATAAGCAATATTTCAATATGGAAACAGTTTCAAAAAATAATATTAACATAATTGTAATAATATATTATTTATTTGTCAAAAAATAATCTTCCGAATACAACTCAAGAGTTCAATAAATTAGAAAATAATTTGACAGATAATTGCTGAAACTTGTTGCCATACGGGTAACAAGTTTTCGCAAATCTGTCAAATTATTTTCAATTTATTTTCACTCTCTTGTCATATTACTAATGAAAATAACGGAATCACTCTCACTTTTGATGATGAAAATAACAAAATTTATTTTAAAATTGTATTATTTCAAGGGGGCAATTTAGGAGTAAATAGTATATTAGGATTTTCACAGAGCTTTCGATCTTCATTCTTTTGCAGATTTTGTAAAGTGCCTCGAAATCAAAGTATGAAACAAATTAAAATAAACAGTAGCCTTATGAGAACAAAAAATAATTATCAAGCTGATTTGATAACAAATGATGTCCGTCTTACTGGTATTTAAGCCTTTATTTTCGCATGATCAATTGAAATCAAAACAAATTAAAATTTCAGCAACTGAAATGTTGTGTTTCTATAGATATCTTTCTGTGATTATTGGGGATTTGATACCGAATAACACTAAATTTTGGCAATTGTACTTAATTTTGGGAAAAATAATTATTTTGGTTACATGTAAAAAAAATCCTGTAATATGATGTGAAGATTTGAATATTTTGATTGAAAAGCTTGATGATGCTTTTCCTTACAATATTTAGAAATGTAGATTTAAAACCAAAATATCATTTCATGTTGCATTATCCCGAAATAATAAAAAAACCGGACCACCTGTGGACTTATGGTCAATGCGATACGAAGCTAAACACAAACAGTTAAAATGTTTTGCTAATGTTGTTGCTACTAGAGTTAATATATGCAAAATTATTGCTTTAAAGCATTAGTTGAGAATGACTGATCGGTTTTTATCGGATGAAGGATTTAGTTTGAATACACTTTCAGGAATGCAGCTTGTATTACCACTAAATTATTTTGATAGCGAAATTCAAGATTTATTACCAGATAATAATTTTACCAATGAAACAAATATTATTAAAACTAATTTTATTGAAAAATTTAGTCTTTATAAAATTAATTACATAATACTTACTAAATCTTCAAACTAAATTCCCAAATTTGGTAAAATCATTCAGATATTACTTAATGAACGAGAGCAAATTTGTTTTATATACAAGCCATTTAAAACTTTAAATTTTAGTGATCATCTTCAGAGTTATGCAGTATTAGAATTAGACAAAAAAGATTGTATTTTTCTAGAGAATATTTTTTATTTAGATTCTGTAATATTGACAAAGATTAAAAATGAACACTATATAACGTTGAGGTATTTGTAATAAAACAGTATCTTAATAGTGATATGTTCGCTGTTTTAAATAAGTAAACAAATGTGATGAATGTGATATTATATATGTTATGTATATTGTCACTATGTACCTTAAAATTTATAATTAATATAGTTTATTATTCATATATATTATATATATAATATGTTATAAATGTATATTATATATATATACATCTGATTTCTAAGGCGTTTATTTTTTTATAAGTTGATTTGTATAGTTATTTTGAAAATGAAAACTTTATTTAAATTTTGTTTCGTTGTTTTAAATATATTAAATATTTAAAAAATATAGTTCTGTAAAAATAAACTATTGTTTATTATTTACATCATATCTCAATTTCTATCATTATATACAATAATCGAAGAATATAATTCTATTTAATTTTACTAACTAAATATTTAAAAAAAGTTATTAAAATTACTATATAATATAGTAATCACTACTAGATAATAATTTATTTGTAATTTTAAAATCTGCATATAGTAAATTTAACTATATTGATGGTACCGGATAATTTTATAATTTATATTAGAATTAACTACTTTCAAACAGTAATATAACTATGTTAATATTATTAAAATTACCATATAATATGTTAATCACAACTAGAAAATTTATTTCTATTTTTAAAATCTGCATATAGTACTTTTAATAATATTGATAGTACTATATGTGATAGTAGATTCAACTACTTAAAAAACGTAATATAACTATAATAATGACAGTTGAAAC
The DNA here is from genome assembly GCA_963556235.1 of Cryptophagus acutangulus. Lineage (NCBI taxonomy): Eukaryota > Metazoa > Arthropoda > Insecta > Coleoptera > Cryptophagidae > Cryptophagus > Cryptophagus acutangulus. The sequence goes on from OY744563.1 coordinate 577,786, forward strand.
TACTATAAACTATTATCAACCTTACCATATAATATACTTATAACAAATATACAGATTAAACATACCTAGATAGCTTCTGTTACCATATCAGTTAGCAATCCCTATATTTAACATAATTTCTGGTCAAAATTATTACATTTTTAGTAATTTTTACCATCTAGTTTTCTCCGTGTGACTATTCTGTATTTTGTATTTATTTTTATTTGTTGTTACGATACTGTGATATGTTTAAATATGTACTAGGAATTCTTTCAGAAGCCGAAAGGCAATGAAATAAATAAATATTAAATATTAATTACTAACGAACTCTCAGAGAAGCATTATGCTAAAACTTTACTATCTATAGAAATATTTAATTTATCAAATCCTACAAAATTTTTGACACGTTGTAAATTTAAAGGAACGACTTATAAAATTGGACATTATTTATGCGAAATAAATGATAATAAAACAAAACTATATAAAATAATAGATTTTATTTTGGATGAAACTAATACTATTCCCGAGGGGGTATCCACTGATGGCAGTTGTTGTACATTTTACTGGCAGTACGTTGGCAGTATTGGCAGTATTGACAGTATTGACAGTAATTTTCAGTAATTAGCAGTAATTGGCATTAAATGGCAGTAAATGGCAGTAACTGCGTCAAATTGGCAGTTTCGCAGTATCTGACATGCGCTGAGGCATGCGCTGCCTCTTTCGTGATTGTTGTAATTGTTTTATATGCTTATTGCTTGGTTTATTGTTAATAGAGGTGTGACTAAAGTGTTAAAAACGTGCTTCCAAAAGTGTATTTACATAATTTCATGTAGTATACTCGTATATCCAAGCTGAAGTGCCGAGTATTTTTATTACATTAATATCAGAATTGAAGAAGTAAGTACAATCACGAGTATAATCATTTACGCGAGCATTTACGTGACAGAGCGTAATCCGTGCGTTCCGAAGTTCAAACTGCGGTTTCAAAGCTAGCAATGTTTTCACTTGCTTCTCAATTTTTCACTTGCTTCTTATTTTTCTGCAATAAAACTAGCTTCAATTAAAAAAAATAAAAACTGATTTCGATTTTTCAATAATTAAATTTAATCACAGATCATTTTTAATATTTGAAATTTTTTTTAATTAATTTTGCGGCTCGTTTTGCTATGTTTCAATATAGTTTGTCCCAGGATAGTTAGCAAAATGATTTTTTTTATTTTTTATTTCTTTGGAAATTGTCTCGGAAATTGTATTTTTGATAAATGGCCTGCATGTTGTCAATCTTCAAATCACATTTTGGATTTACTAAAACAATTACAGCTCATTTTCTATTATTTTTTTCTAAAAATTTGGCTATTGATAAAATGTAGAAAGTTGAGCCATTTTATCAAAAATAAAACTTTTTGCTCAACTTTTTAAGAAATCCAAATTTAAAAACTTCATTGCGAACTGCTTTATTGGTAACTCAATCCTGAGACATACTATATAGTACGTATATCGTATCAATTGCTTTATAACTAATTAACAATTAATAGTTTCCTTGATAGTTTCTAAAAATACTGAATATTTCGAGGAATATTTATTATTTAAGAATCGAAATTAATTTTTAGTTTTTTGATTGAAGTTTTTCTCGAGCTATCTATACCGGTATAAAGTTACGAGTTCTTCGAGGGTATTTTATACGGTTGGCAGTCTTTTATTCTTTTCTGCATAACTTAGATTGTAATTGTAATCTGGTATCATGATTTTTTTGGTTTTTAGAGAATGATGAGTAACGACGTACGGGAATTAATGTTAATGAAAAATATCGTTCTACCTAGGTATTTGGAAAAACTTTTATGTTACACAGGATTCGACAATTTATTACCATTGTCATTATTCACCGAAAATTATATTAACCACTTAGATCATTTGCAAGAAACGACTTGATGTCACTTATTAGCCCTGAATTCAAATGTTTATGGCATCTGAGCCAATATTACGAGATAATATTAAAACAATACAGAAACCTCGACAGAAACGAAAATTATGTGAAATGGTTGAAAATCAAAATAAAAATATAAATAAAATCAACCAACGTCGCCATTAAAAAAAAGCTCACAAAGAAAATATTTCGACAATTCTATTGAAGAAATAGACCAAGAAGAGGACATAGATGAAAATAATGCTTCTAGCAACTTAAACACCGAATTAAACACCAATTTGAAGCACATAGAGCGCATAGCTTTAAAACATATTGCAGTTTATGGAGACTCCTTATAGAGCTCTTCTTTGGAGGATTCTAGTACTAAAGATCTAAAAACTAAGGAATCCATAAAAAAAACAACAAAATGCACAATATTGTGTCATTAGTTACAACAACCGATAACGAGATTGTTGAAGAAAACGGCAACGTGTTAGTGCAAGCAGCAGGTGAGTGTTATTAATAAATGTTAACAATTAAAACAGTTGTCTATCGAATGGTAATTGTTTTTAGGCTTCTGATAATAGATAAATCTTATAAATAAATACTAATAAAATATGTTTTTAGATGGTTCTTTGCAGTATGTGCCAATAACAAATGAGCTAAAACAAAAGTTTGAAATTTTGCAAGTAAACGCGATTGACGCTTCACATGGAAAAAAAATAAAGCATGTAATTTATTACATACATCTCTCACACGTTAATTATTTAAGTAGATAATGTTTCACTTAAATATTAATAATTTTATCAATTTAGAGGAAGAAAATATTGGAAAGCTATGGACCCATGATAACATTAATCTTCGAATAAATTTAGTTGGAAAACGCCAACAAAACTTTGAAAAGTCATTAAAAAAAATTGTATGGCAAAAAATCACTTCCGAAATTAGTGCAACATCTAATGTTAAACTTACTAGCGTTCAAGTGGACACAAAATGGAAAGGTTTGATAAAAATCTATAAAAAAAGTGCTCAAAAACAATAATACTTCTGGCAAAACAGAAGGCATTGGCAATATTTTGAAACGATGCATGCCATTTTATTTAAAAAGCCGGAAATAAATGCAGTAGCAATGCAGGATTGGTGGTAAACAAAATTGAAACCCTTTCTGGCAACTCTGAAACTTTTTCTAAAGTTTGCAGAAAGGTCCAGCTTTACGGCCAAACAAAAACAAAAAAAAACGCAGTTGAAAGAAGTCACCAGGAAAAGATGATGCGCTTACACACACTAAATTCTACGTTAGATAGAATGGTCGATGTTTTTGAAGCAAATGACAAATCCTAGACAGTCGAGCTTTGTTCTTTTTTTTATTTTTTTATTTATTTTTGTTAGTACGTGTTAGAACTGATTTTTATTTTCTTTTTTTTATATTTTTTATTTAAATAAATCTTGATTAATTTTTTATTTATGTTACCTTTTTATTGTTCATTCATAAATAACAAATTAACAATATGGTTTCGTTTTATGTTAGCCTCACCTTGAACTAACTGTTCGTTAACATCTTCATTAAAATTAACATCTTCATTGTCTACAATATTTATCAAATCGTTATTAACTATACAAATATTATGTAATATGCAAGCAGGTGCTATCAAATCTAGTCTTTTAGTCTACAGCATTTTGAGTCTTCTAAACCGACCCTTTAAAAGTCCAAATGCATTTTCTATTACAACGCGAACTTGAGAGAGCTTTTGATTATAATTTTTTTGCGGATTTGTTAGGTGGCCGTTATCTTTAAAGCCTACTAATAATTTTGTTGTGCATTTATAAGCTAAATCGCCAATTAAATGTCCGTCATTTGGGAAATCAATTTCATTATTAGAAATTGTTTCAAAAATATCGGATTTTGAAAATAAACGAGCATCGTAAATACTGCCGGGTTTTCCGGCATAAACGTCTAAAAAAAACTGCAAACTTTTGTTACTGCAAATTCCTTGCAAAATAACTGAAGGAAACCCCTTTCTGTTGATGTAGGAGTTTGGAAATTTTTTAGGCTTTTCAATTTTAATATGACTTCCGTCTATGACACCAATAATTCCTGAAAAATCAAAATTTAGTAGAAATCCAAACTGTTTTTAAGTACTTTTTTAGGTACATACCTAGAAAACCATTCATTTCGAAAAGATTCCATAATTTGTAGATTTTTTTTCTCGATTTGGAAATTTAATTACACCAAACCGTCTATTAACATTTATTACTCTTTGACAAGTTCTATGCAAAATTTTCCAGCAAGTGCTATTACTTATGACGAATCTGTCCGCTACCGACCTTCTAAAAATGTAATAAAAACAAAGTTTGTAGTAAAAATTATGATGTTTGCTTCTCTAAAGATAACTCAGATTGGCCTCTGTGTGTTATTTAAAGAAACTCATTTGACTTTTGCAGTTTAGTTATTAGCATGGGAAGGTGATTCTTCTTGAAACTCCATGAATTCGGAGATGGTGTACTGAAGTACGAGTGAAAGTCAATTGTTCAAAAGGCAACAATACTTTTTAATATGCCTTTTAAACAATTGACTTTCACTCGTACTTCAGTACACCATCTCCGAATTAGTTATTAGCAGTTCAAAAGTCGTAGGAAACATCCGAAAATGTTCCTTGAATTGATTATCATTAAATAATGGTATTGTTTCCTCGGCAAAGTTAGCATATTTTTTTTAGAACTTGCCTATTTTCTTCCTCATCCGTATCAATTAATTTATCAATAAAAACACTTATTGCATTTAAGAGTAACCAATAATGCCTCATCCATGTTTTTTTCTAAAAAATATCCACTTCACTGAATAAATAAATAAATAATTTTTGTTTTAGGTTATATTTTACCTATTTTTCTTCTGGTAGCGTTCTCTTATTCATCTAAACTATATCACCTCGCACGTGATAAAAAATCTGCTCGCACCTACCGCTCAACAGACGTAATTCTCAAACGTAGCAATGTACGGGAGACTAACAGAAGTGGGAGAGCCGGTTAGGCAGCGGTATATTATCTATGGCAGCGGGGCTGGGCTCGCTCTCTATGCGTGGCAACCGAAGAATAAAGTTACGTTCTAATCTGGTAAATACTTTTACACTTTATTTCACCCACTCCGTTCCGTTATTCCAACTATCGAGTTCGAGTAAAGTAAGTTGCGGCTACAGCCACAACAGTTGGCGACTAGAAACGAAAGAATCGGAATTTTTCAATTATTCCAAGCTACGCGCGGTGCATAACCTACAAATCCCGAAGGAACCAGAAGGAAGTAACACCACAATGCCGAAAGATGTGAAGGTGGCACATACAAAACAAACAATATTCTCAATTGAAACATTCGACAAACACACCACAAATTTTGAGCGATGGGTGAAGAGACTGGAAAGTGCGTTCAAAGTATTCCAAGTTGAAGACAAAAACAGAAAATCATATTTACTCCATTACATAGGACCAGAAACATACGATTTACTGTGCGACCAAAGTAAAGAAAGGAGGTATGTTCTGGACCCTCCGGACTAGTTCCGACTCTTTCTAACACATGAAACAATATATCGTTCTCACTCGCACTCATTACAAGTATTAATTTTTTTGGCAGTGGTAGTACTGACGTCGCGCGAGATTTGAAATGGTAATTACGTCACACATTATCGTTGGCAACACTGTTTAACCGGGAAATTTTAAATTTAAATTAAGTATCCCTTAAACACGTCATACAAGCCCACAAAATATCTTAAAAAATCAATCATATTTTTAAACCCTTCAATTGTTTAAATTAATAATTTACTTACCTCCTTATATTTTTTCAACCCTAATATTAATAATAAATGTGAAAAAAGTTAGAGAACTACCTGAGACTCGAACCCAGGACCTCGCGGTTGTGAGAGACTAATCTTACCACCACACCACAGCTAGTTGATGTTGATCAAGATGATTTGTGTAGATACGAAAATTGTCAAATAAACTATATAAATGAAAAATAAAAATAAACTAAAAAAAATAAAATGAACTATAAAAATAAAAAATATAAATTTTTTAAATGTCTTTGGATCTCAAAGAAAAAAATAAGGGAATGTGTATTTGTTATGGGTTAAAAATACAAATTCTGCTTTATATATTTATATTTTAAGTAAAAATAAACATATTATAAAATTGATAAAACAGATAATTTGTAATTATATATAGGTGTAATAGTAATAATAATATTATTAATAGTAACACATTAATAATTATTATATAAATAATCTGACATCAACAGAAATTGCAATGTCAACAAAATGTTTTGAGTTGAATCAACTTATCTTGTAAAATGACACTTGTATGTAGTAGTATTATAAAACAATTACACGTAAAAAAAAAGTTTTATTCAAGAATTTCAACAAAAATGACATCAATGATTTATGCATACTAAATTAAAAAGTTAAAATAATTAAAAACTAAACAAAAATTATTAATTAAAAAAATCACATTTTAATAGAATTATGTCCCCAAGCCAGTGTTTTGGCAGAACCGGGAAAAATAAAGCGTTTGTCATTATAGTGTGACAATGCCACTTTATTTTTTAACACACTGTACAGTGGCGGCCAAAAAAAACGCAACACCTAACATTTCCCTTTGTAAATACAGCTTTTTAGCATACTTGATATTAGTCATATTTATTGTCAGTGTCAAAATAATTTTATAATAAATTATCACAAAAGACTTAAATCCTTCAAATAAATGCCTCAATTAAACACATTTCAAAAATCCAGAGCCATTGCTGAATTAGAAAACGGTTGGTTATTGCGAGAAGTTGCTGCAGGAAAAAAATATATATTTTTTTTAAATATCATTTTTTTTTAAAAAAATTTTAATATAAAGTCATTTTACAACACTAAAACTTTTAAAATTACGCCTACTATTCGTTTAAAGGTGTTGCGTTTTTTTTGGCCGCAACTGTACATATTATGTAAATGTGATTCAAAACATTTGCTAACACCCTTCGCCTTCTTTGTTAAAACGCCTTCAGCATTTAAACAATATGCCTTTGCACCGGTTTCATAAAACTCCCAAATAATTTTTCCGGAATACTCATCCTTCATTTTCCCCAAAACTGAAGGATTTGATGGTATTCCGTGAGCATTATTGGTGCTAAAATTACTAGTATCAAACCTATCTAAATGCAATTTCATATCACTATAAAAATTATCGGTAAATATTTGTAAAATCAGACTGTCAGTGTCAGTGTAAAGAAGTGAGGCGTTTTTTCCATACTTTAGCTTAATAAATCTGTAATAAAAATCATACATTATAATTTTTGACAAGTCTAAAATAGTGAAGCCCAAATATATCGGTTTATCATAAACCACTTTTACTTTTTCCATCTGAATGGCAACAAAATTATTGGTAAAAACTCTACAATTCTTATAATTTGGTTTAGCAATTAATGCATCGGCCCCTATTTTATGACCAATATTTTCCCAATGCGTGATTAATTTTACATTTACCCTCTTATCCACGTTTTCCATAGTTTTACCAAATACGCTATTATTCATAAGTTTATATAAATCTTTTTCAAACTTGTTGGTGCTCTCATTCCGTTTTAAAGTGTTGAAATCTATATATGGCTTAAGCCAAGGGCTCTGAGAAAACGAAAGAACTCTATATACACGAGTGAGTTTTAAACCATATCGGAGAGCCTGCTTCAAATTTCGATAGTGAATTATATATCGAGTTTTGTCAAATAAATTTAGAATAAGCTTTTTCACTTTTAGCTTTGATATTGGTGAAACTATGGACTCAGGGCAAAGAGTAATCATAATGACCTGCATTATGGTGATCGTGTAAATTTGGGGGATATTGTAAATCAACATATAAAATGTAACCTTTATCAGAATTATCGGAAATATTTTCAACATTTAATTGTCTAATTTCCAAGTCATCCAACCAGCTAAACTCATTTTTGGGAAGATATTGGGACATAGCAGCTCCATACAGATTAGTCGCATCCAAGTATGTTATGTATGAAGTAAGTTTGGATGCATCGAAATTAGGAATAAATCGGTTATTCGCCTCCGCCTTCCTTACACTACACTGACTAACCCCACCGCAAATTCCCTTCTTCAAAAAATGAAGCATATCTACATCAGTTATTAACTCCAACTCAACATTTGTATGCTTCAACATTGCATCCTAACTTAAGCCAGGAGCAGTATAATATTGAGCTGGATCTAAACTGTATGTAGATAGACAAACATTTCTGAAGTTTTCAATTATATCAGCCAAAATAAGTACATCCGATTTTAAATAAATGTCCAAATATTCCCCCAGCGTTTTACATTCAAATAAATCCCATACTTTTTGTGCTCGCCCATAATCTTCTATTAAAATGTCTTCTTGTTTGAAATAATTATAAAAAATTTCACTTGATGGCAGCGAATCTTCATTAAGTATTCCGATATCAGAAACATATGAATACGAAAACACACCTTTTTGTCTTAATAATAGAAATTTTTCGTTATGAGGAAAATATTTTCGTACTTCACAACACCGCTCATCACTCAGGTTTTCAGCCAGCTGGCCTAAACTCGATGCAACAAACTTGAAACAATCCAAAAACCACAAATTTAAATATACATTTTTCTCACTACCGGATTTTTTATCGGTATAAGCATCCACTAAAATTTGTTTGGAAAATGATATATATTTTTCCTTGTTTTGTGGAATAACGCTAATATTTTCCTCATTATAAACCAAACTTTTAATAAACAAGTGAGAATCGTAACCGCTCAAGTTATGAAAATATACTGGAATAAAATTTTGAATTTTAAAATTGAGATTACAATTGATGTGAGCCGCACCCCTATACTCTCCAGTTAGATGACAATGATCCCGTACTCGTTCAGTTACATTTAGAAAAACGTTATTGCATATATGACAGACTGGACTCGAGAGAAACTCATTTTGTTGATCATGTGTTAGAGGCTTCATAGATATAATTGTTTTCAAGTAATTATTATGAATGAATTTGACGTCAGCTTCTAATTTTCCTATGAAAACTCTAACACAATTTTCTCCTCGATAAGTTTCAAATTTCGATAGTGAGTCATCATAGCTGCACTTAATGTAATATGCAAACGAATACGGTTCATGTTCAAAGGTGTTCATTGAAAATGATTTATCTGAGCTAGGCTCACAAACTTCTAATGGCTTTAACGCGGTTTCAAAATCGGCATAAATTACAAAAGGCACTTTTAACTTCTTTTCGATATTTTCAAACATCAGTATATTTTCAGGGCGCTTATTTCCATATTTATTGATTCTGATATCGGTCGTTGGTAATTTAGTATATATCACATTACAATCGTTTAATTTATGCTGCTCCAAATGTTGAGGATTCGAAAAACGCGTCAAGCAGCAATCACATAAAAATATTTTGCCACAATGTTTGCCCAACTGACTCGACAATAACCTACTCATATTTTTAATCAAACAATAATGATTATCGCCATTATCGTTACTGATTAATAAGAGATCAGAATGACGCAACCGACGAGATTTTGTTAAATGTAACGGTCCTACAATCTCAATTTTGGTTACATTTCTTTCAAAAATTTTGTCTAGACCATACACAATTACCGAAATATCATTATGTTGCTTAAACCTTAAACTTATGAATATCACTAAGCCTAACCGGAAACTCGATGTTGGAAAAGTCTAGTTCATTCAAGTATTCCACATACCTTGAAACACGTTCAGGGTTAGGTGTAGGGTGGAGATCCGCCAAAATGCAATACTTGAAACACTGCTGATCGGCGTTTTGGAAATTGATGACCGCCTTGCGATCGGCAATTTCCTTGGGCAGCTCGATGAATTGGGATCCTCGCAGGGGATTGTATTTATTTATATTCAGCTCCAGATAAAGCAAGCGCTGTAGGGCCCAACCTGTAATTATTATAAAACAAAAAATATTAATATTTTTATTTATAACAGTAATGATAAATAATAATTTAAAAAACTAATAAATAATAATTTAATTTATTTTTTTAAATAAATAATAATTTTTAATTTTACATTATAACTAAGAAAACACTAAAACTTACCACTATTTTTTTCTTGAAACTCGCTAGCCTTCTCTTCGATTTAAATCTAGACAAATTGCATTCAGATCACTGCCAGCTAAAAACACTTCATTCCGAGTTATGAACGATTTGACTTCCTCCTCACCCGTGGTTGGTAAAAGGTAATTGCCAAATAATTTAAGATTGAATTTTAGCTGGCCTTGTTGTTGTAGCGATCTAGTAAGCAATTGGAGTATTTTCGGCATCACACTCTCCAAATACTCATCAACAGCTATCGGATTTGCCACGTTAGAAGAAATTCGATAGCTATTAACTCTGGATTTAAATGCAGTTTTTATTAATTTAACCCCATCCTTGTCGTCAACTTTCACACATACTCGGGACTTGTGCTGCATACTGCGCAATGCCCATGGTATTTAGCCCTATTTTCCAAATTAACATTGCATACGTCGCAATAAATAGCAACTTAAAAAAAAAGCGAAATTGTTTACTTAGATTTTTCAAAGTACAAAACAAATTAAAACTTACCACTGGTCGAAGGTTGGTCTAGTCTAGCACGTTTGGCAGCAGTATCCCAAGCACTATGGCAACTAATTGCACTATCAAACATTCTTCCAGAACTTTCACATAAAACACCCCCAGAACATGTTCGCGCAAGATGCCTTTTTAAATTGTCTTTACGGGTAAAAGATTTGGAACAAATTTCACAAAAGAACATTTTATATATTTGTTAATGAACTGTCGAACAAGAACTAATAATTTTTTACTAAAGCATAATAATTAATACTCTATTTTGAAAATGTCAGCAATAATATATAATTTATAAGTAATCGGAGGACGTATATTATATTGCATCTTTACATATCTACAAAGTCAGTGATTTCATTTAGGTATAATCGGTTCTAATAAAATAAAACTTTTTTTTTTTAATATACATTTATTTTATTCACTATGCGATGATACAATATATTCATACAAGATTTTGGAATTATTAGCACTGCAAATACATTTTTTATTAAAGCGATGATTCGTACAAATTATTGGTACAGTTTTTACGAGGCTAGGACAAGTTTTACAATTTTCTAAATTAACAATAGTAGGCATATGTTTTGTAATAGACCTCAATTGCTTTCTAAGGAATATTTCTTTTACATTTCCCTTCACATATATTGTGTCTACATTCGATTGTATAATTTGTTTATCTAAAACAGTAAAAAGCTTATTCAGCTCCATGTTTCCGCTAGAATAATTTAGGCAATGATGATTAAATTCCAAATATCGCACTTGATTTTTTTTCATCAACACTCAAATATTCAAACTGTTTAATTGGTTTAAACAAATAAGTTGATTCGCCTGCACCATGATGAATTGTCAATTCTTTAGGTATCAAACGTGAATTTATAATAAATCCTTGCACATTAATTACTACAAACTTCATCTTCAAAAGTCAATATCGAACTAAGAAACAATTACTATTATTATAAATTTAAATAATTCTTTGCACTATTCCACTTAGAGGTGCATATTCCACAATGCTATCATGGATAATCAAACAATATGCTTTGGTTTTATCTGGAAATGGAAAACTACTCAAAATTTCCAACTTTACATCTACAGTCGATGATTTTAATGCTTCACATTGTTTTGAACAATCCATAACAAACAAGCATCTATCTTTAAATCCGGTATAATCCAATAACGGTTCTGCATAACCCACATCATAAAAATGTTTTCAAAAGTCCACATACATTTGATATACTTCAGTATAATCCATTTTCAGAAAATTTACTTTTAGCGATTCATTGGGATAGCATTCTGAGTTTAAATGCACTTTTAAATCGACTAGATTTAGATGATGAAAGTATGTAACATCTTTAGCAGCATTGTCTTTTGTATCTTTATGAAATGCAACAATAATATATCTTGGTCTCTCCAAATTAGTACTAGTTTTTACAGGCCATATTTCCTTATCTGTTTTTCTTAGTGCAGGCATTTCATGTAATTTCCACTTTCTGAATGGGATCTTGATTGGGGTGTCTTTACCAATGTGTTTCAAGACTCGTAGTTTAACCACATCACTGGGGTACACATGTTTTACTTTTAATTCTATGTTTGTAATACTGATTGTTGCCTGCTTTGTATTAGAAGATTTGAAACAATTAAAATCGGTTCGGGAGCGTACTAATCTAATTTTATGTCGGCCAGTTATTACTCGTGTATAGTCCTGAAACACTCCCAAAAGACATTTTAAAGGTATGCAAAATGTGAAATTATTTGTGTTGTCAGAGGGCAAAACATTTCCAGGTAAATCCTATCTCGCTCCAATCAGTGCTTGAGATTCATTTGTGTTACACAATAAAATGTTGCGCATTGTACTAACTGTTCCAGGATCTCGTATTTTATCAATTTCCCCACCATTTAATTCATAACTGATGAATTCGAATAAATATGTACCACCATTGTTGGTTAATTTACACGTACCTTCTCCAGTTAAATTTTCTTTAAATTAACCCTCGTTACATAGAGAAGCATCATACATTGCAATTAATACATCTTGTTGATTTATCGATATTTCAATTTCATCACTATTTTCAAACGATTTTGTATGTGGATGATAGATGTGGATTTTTTCACGTACAATTGAGTCATCATAATTTGGTTCGTTGAATAGTTCTAATTGCTCGGACATTGTATCCTTGAGATTGTAGAAATTCAATGTTCTGCAGTGTTAGAACCGATTTTCTCAATAAAGGCTGGCGGTGGAATGAATCGACAGGGACTCTGCACTCTTTTTTTATATGATTTTGTTTAAATATTAACCCCATTATTTTCAATTCTAAACGTATAATAATTTTCTCCCCTCCAAAATTAATATATTAGGAATTTTGATCCAACAGCTTAATTGTAATATTATCGATTAGTTTTCTTTTAATAGGCAAATAAACAATATTATGAGGTTGTACATCTATACTATATTCTGGGTTTGAAGATGGCCAAAATTCGTACAACGTATGTGATTGCTGGTTTCCGTAATAGGAACCATGTACAATATTGCATTCGACACGAATGGCGTACACTTTAACAATGTTTACAGGTAGAGTAGATTCATGACTTATATTAGCCCCCAAAAATTCAAGCCCAAATCCTAGAATTGATCCAATACTATCTTCAGATGTAAAGTCCACGTCATAAACACACCTAATTTCACACTTAAGTGTATTGTAATTAGGTTTTATTGATAGCAATTTATCCGCTTCGTTGGTGTTGGAACATTTTTTCACACAATTTTTTTGTAGATATAATTCAATATCAGCTAATTCATAGACACTTGTTGGGATTGGGATTGTTTGTAATACATTTGCACTGTCATAATAATAAAACTTATTATTTTTCCCTTCTTCTATATTTGGTATACTATTAAATGTATGCAACCCAATGAGAGCGAGTGCTTACTTATGTTTTTGCGCCTTCATACGGCATGACTAGATTTCTACATCTTAAAATCCGCCAGAAAAGGGTTTTTGCCGGCCTCGGCAAAAACCCTTTTCTGGCGGATTTTTTTCCATTTTTAGTTTTTCCTGCAAAGTGTTTCCAAAGTGTTTCCATAGTTAGTTATTTTTCCAATATCGGCCTGAAGATTTTTGTGGCAATAAATTGTTTATAACATTTTCTGCAGCTTTTAAAATATGTTTTGGTGTACCCATATTTTGAAAGTTTGCAATTACTGTATATGACATTGACATTTGTTAGTGTCAAAAAAAAACAAAAGATGGCTCTATTTATTTTTTTGCATTGTCAATTTATTATTTAGCATTTTTTTGAAGAACTATGTATTTATAAGAGTATTCGACACAAAAAATATTGTACGCAACATGTCCGGAAAGATGCCTTGCAGGACACGCCGACTTTCAGGCCTCCGCCTGCGGCGTCGGCCTGAAACTCGTCTGCTTGTCCTGCAAGACACTACTTTCCGGACTTGTTACGTAAATAACTATTATCATCGAGTTCAATGGGAGGATAGAAATTTGCTGACAATAGGGTACTTTGACTTTCCAATGTAAACGTACGAGACATGACTGATATCAATTTAATTTATTTTTATTATTTAAAAACTCCAAACACAAGTGTCCACAATTATAAGTGTTATAATTCTGATAGTTTTCATGATTATATGAAATATAATTATAATTGCCGAAATATTAAACTAATTCCAATAGTCACCAGGCCCAGGCCCCTTTGAATTTCTGATTACCACATATTTTATACTTTGTGAGGTACTTGCCATGACCAAGTCCGACAACCTCCCCTCGATATTTTTTTCAAATTAGTCTGCTTTTTTGCGCTGGACACCCCTGAACATGGCGATTTACCGGGGTCACAATTACTGATTACCACATATTTCATTCAAATAGAGTGGGGTAGATATTTGATTTGAAAAACGAATGTAAACTTGTCCTACCAAAATTCGACCGGTTTTGCCACGTCCGACAGCCCAAACATGGCAAAATGACGGGGTAACAATTACTGATTACCACATTGTTCATTTTTACGGAATCGCTTACCAAAAATATATATAATTATTCAGTCATATTGTCCTACAAATTTTCCACCGCGTTTTTCCAGTCGGACGACTCAAAGTCGGAATTTTGGCGGGGTACCGGTTACTGATTACCACATGTCTAATTTTTTTTATTTTAGATTTGTTATTATTTGTACAATATCTTTATACACTTGTCCGACAAAAAAATGTCTGCAAAAGCAATAAAAAATCAAATTCACAAATATTACAAAATGTATGTATACAGGGTGTTTCACAACTTCATCAGAAAATTTTAACCATAGATGCAGCTTTAAATAATAAGTAGATTTTACCTTAACAAAATTTGCTTATCCTTTATTTAATTTGGTAAAATAATGCAACATTGGTTGGCAAACGTATTCCAATTCAAAATCATTGAGTTGGAATTTTCAGGAAAGAGAACCGAAAAATCTGAACACACCTATTAAGCAAAATAATTAGATTCAGTATTCCATTTTTACTAGGCAAAATAACTGATTACTGATTAGATACAGAAAAAAGATTATTGATTTCAGAAAAAAGTCGTAAAGTTGTATATTGGTAAGTTGCTTTGGATTGGTGGCTATACAAAATACGGCCAAATTGCTACCAATTCAACAGAACTTAGAGTTATTAGTCGAGTTTACAACACAAATATTTAAAAATAAATTATGCAACTAAAGATTGCATGACTTTTCTTTGAAACCGATACCCAGCCAATATGCTGACGTAATATTAACGTGATATTTTGGTCACCCAGTACGTCAGTAAGACCTAAAACTTCACGTATCAGCGACGTCAACATTGCGTGCATATGTCACAGGCAAACGACGTAATGTATGTCGTAAAATACACGTCAAAAGTAGACGTTATTAGACGTTAATTTATGGATTTATTGGAATATTAGGAATTAAATAAAATTCATATTTAAAAATAATATAAATTATATATTAAACATAAATAACGAAATAAAACATTTACGAGTACAATAAACATTAAAACAGTAATAACAACAAACTAGATGCAGTGTATACTGTTCGACATAGGCTAGTCACCGTGCGCTGATATTTATTTAATTTTAGCAAAAATGAAAAATAGTACAGCAGTGTAATTATAATATATATCTAAATACTTTGAAAAATAAATTAACATATCATAGATTTAACATTATATAAAAACATTTTAATGGTATCTAGGAGTTATATATATACATTTAAGAACTATACAAAAATGATATTTTGAAGAATTAAAGCGAAAATTCTTCAGCTATGATATTTTTAAATTTGACAAATTTAGTTACTTGCTGAAAAATTCTAGACAATATAAAAAAGTATAATTTTAAAGGTACCATTTAAAGTCTGTCGACTCAATATCATTATTGAGAAGTATTTTCCAGCAGGTAATTATAATTTATAACCAATTAAATTAGAAAAGTAAGTGATTTTGTTTAAAGTTAAAAAACAGCATCAAAATAACACAAACAAAAGCTACTCAAATTCGGTTGAGCATCTTACATTTTTGTATGTATTGGTGGAAAGGCCGCAAAGTTAAGTGCTATTTTTAAAATTATACATTTAGATTGTATCTTGGTCAATAACCAACATTTTTTGGTATCAGACAAAATTCTTACTTTATAATTATTGAACAACTTGGAGTCAATCGGATATTCATATAAGGATTTATGAGATTTAAATTCTTTGCCAATAATAGTAGTTGTGCCATCATTGGCATTCAAAATAATATTGATGATTTGAATTATCTTGGAGTCAATAAGGCAATAACAATCTGCTTTTGAATATGAATGAACAGTTAATAAATATCCACAGTAATGCACCTTTTTATATTGTAGACAATATAATTCATGGCCCACTAGATCCTATTTTCCACACCGAAACTGCATAGCTCAGAAATTATCATATTGGATATAAATAAAAAAACAAAAGATAATCGAGTGGATGATATGTATTCACGGGTATAAAATCATATTACTATCTCATATTACTATAAAATATTATTATTACTATCTCATATTTATAAAATCATATTACTATATCATATTACTATTAAGTTTACTTTGTTACTGTTTTATAGTTCGAAATCATTATATTGTCTTGCTAAATACCACTCGTGGGCTAAATATAATTCGACGATAATTGACTCGTTAAAATCAAGGCTGGAGATGCCACTCGCCTTCGGCTCGTGACATCTCCAGCCTTGATTTTAACTCGTCAATTATCGTCGAATATATTTGCCCACTAGTGATATTGCTAGCGAATATTTTTATTGCAATCTAAAAGGGGTCCTACAATTTGAAGTAATTGATGCACAATTTGTTTATCCGCAAGTGTAGAAGGCGTTGTAGAAACTTCTTTTTCCGTAAGTCTTCTAAATATTTGAGCAAGTGGTTTAGTAGCAGACTTGAGTGAAAATTTTAAATGCCCTAAATAATTTTCAAAAGGAAATGTTGAAAACGAATCTAAAGGTCCAAAAACGTCTGCATCGTCTGGTAAATGAGACAGAAGATGAACATTATAAACAATAAATTCCTGTCCATAAAGTAATGTTGTTCTCCAGGTTCAATGAACATTTTTAAAAATGTTGATGCTAATTTACAGCCGAATTGAGCTATGTGTTTGGCAGAAACTAGGAGAAAAATTGCACAATGTAATAGTAAAAAGTGTTCGTATACCGCCAAATCAACATTATTATAAAGAACCACAGGTCCCAAATATAACAAAAATTTTCGAAATTCACTTGTTTTAAAACGGAATAATTCTGTCATTTCTCTAAGTTTTCGATTTATCTCTCTAGGAATATATTCTTTTAAAGTTACTATTTTTTGGGATAATTCGGTAACAATTCTGCTCGGTAATTTGACGTTTAATTTTGAACTTCGTATCCAATAATTGAGTAGTTTTCGCATCACACCCAGCAGAACCCAATGCATATAATCTATAGGAAAACAGCTTATTAAACCAACTTTTAACTTAAGTAAAGGAGACCTACTTAAATAATGATCTTCATCTTCCTGTAATCTAAAAGATTGGTCAGTTCTTTTTGGTGCAGAAAGACCTCGTAATACTACGCGACCATTTATGTATTCTCCGTGTTCAAAACATTTATCGCATGAACTATAACCCGAATGCGACATTACACACTCTACGTAAGCACGCGCAGGAGCATCACATACAAAGCTATGAACGCTAACTTGATACTGTTTACTATCTACCTCAAATACAAACTCCAGGAGAGAACAAAGTTCATTCACAAAGTTTTCTAAAAAAAGATGTAACGGTTTTGCCTTCGAAGTACCACAAAATATGCCGATTGAAAACGGTTCAGAACACTCGATATTTTTTATCATTCCTAAAATAGGCCAAAATTCTGTGGATGACCTATGGAATAAAGGCAGCCCATCTATATTAAAACTTAAAGATATAACGCGTGGAACATTATGTTTATTAATCCGTTCTTTTAAAGTTTTGAGAAGTCCAAAGTGACAGTAATGACCTGTTTCTAATTCTTTACTATGAAATGTTGTAGGTGTCTTTAACAATGTCCGTAAATACAACGGTAAATCGGGATGAAAAGAAGATAAAATGTGCAACAAATCGCTTATGGCCGAATGAGAAACGCTATTACTGCTTGGGGCCCAATTTCTCAGCTGCATTAAAAGATTTTTAGTTATATCAAGTTTATTTTCAAAAAGATTCCACACAATTTTTGGTAGAAGGAGTAATTGATGGAAATGACAAGTTTTCATAATCTGAGATATCAAAGTTGTGCACTTCAAGATTGTCAGTTAAATCTTAAAATTCAGAATTTGAATTCTGATACTCAATTTCACATTCAGAAGATTTAAAGTTAAAATTTTCATTATCATTATCATTATCTAAGCTTGGGATATTTTCAATTATATTTTCATTACTCTAATTGTTATTAGCATTAAAGACATTGTTAAGTTCAGCTGCAACTCGTCTGTAAATCTGGCGCTTACTAGTAAGCATTTGTCGCTTACGAATTGTTCTCATATTGACATTTATTAATTATCTACTATAGTTGGCAAGGATATCAACAATTAAAAACCAAAGTTAACGATTCTGAACATGCAAAACGGAATACTTAAACTATAAACTAAAGGAACAAAGATAACAGTTTTACGATTAGGTCAGCCGCTCACGCTTTCTACGTTATTTAGTTACCCGATCGGGTGCATGTTTTAACCATTCCTTTATCCTGGAATTAACGTCTTCTTCAGAACAGGATGAAGTGGACAGAACCGCATCTTAATGAATAACTCCAATTAATTGAAAATATTTTGATTATATAATTGATATAATTTAAAAATAGTGTGATACTCACGGTTAACAAGAGTTTTCAATGTTAATTTAGAAAATGCAAATTTACCATTTTGTGTACCAAGGAAATTATAACGAGTTGCTAGCTCATTACTTATTAAATGAGATAAGATGTTATTTGTTTTGGATGTAACGTCTCGTCCACCCAACGTTGAAAAATATGAAGTCTGTAAACAATAATAAATTAGTTGATTTAATAAACAATGTGTCGACGGATTCATACCAATTTAGATATATTTTCACTAGATAAAGACAAGTAATCTTCTATTTTCTGTACATCACTAACATCTTGTAGAGGTAATTTGACAGACAAAACCTCTGGAATATCGAAACAAAATGTCGATTTTTGAGGTTTTTGTAGTGTTTCTAAAAGTTTAATAATTTGTCCATTCTGTTCCTTCAAAAATAGAAATAAATTGAAGATTTTCTTTCCATAATCTAAAGCAAAAATTGTAAATTATTATTTAGGTTGTATTTAATTTATCAATTTTAAACATCTACCTGAATCCGCTTTATTTGAAACAGTACCACCAATCGTGGAAGCTGTTTTACTATTTGACACAATAGATGATGTTGCTGTAGAACCACTTAGTTAGTTATCTTATCTTGCTCTTGAAAACCACTAGCAATAGAAAAATTTGTAGAAAAAAAAGTTAATGGTAGATTTTCAGTGGGAGCAACCTCACAGAAAAATGAACTAGAACCTGATGAACAAGGCTTGGAATTGTTGCCTAGATTATTCCTCGGTAGACAATTTTGTGAATCAGTGTCTGTAAAAATAATTATATTAAAAATTAGCTATTAAAAAAATACCTTAGTGCTTTTTCACTACTTAATTCTAACAATTTTCAATTGATTTCATAACGTTAAGATATTAATCATTATAATAGTCTAAAAAATAAGGAAGTTGTTATCCAGTTACACCGAGCCATCATAAATTATATTGATCCACTCTTGCTCTGAATTCAGAAACGTATGTTTTTGCTTATATCACCTTTTTCAAATACACCTGTCAAAGTTTGTGTACAGTTACCTACGATTTAGAAAATTAAAATAAACAACTAATATTTTGTAAAATGTGTGTATTAAAAAATAAAAAAACAAATTATATTAAATGTTGGAAATGTCCCCCGCCTTGTTCAATACACAAGTTTATGCGTTTTTTCGTGTTATCGAATGAATTTTGCAGAAATCTTGGCATTATCGTTGCACATTCTTCAACAATTCTTTGTTGTAGTTCTTGAAAATTATTTACTGGGGTTTTGACAATCCGATTTTTTAAATAAGGAAACACAAAATAGCCCATGATAGTCAAACAAGGTGACCTCGGAGAAAACTCAATTTTAGTGCGTAAACTTATTAATCTGTCATTAAAAAACTCACGAAGAAACGCAATAGTTTTGCGTGTCGTATGTGCAGTTGCACCATCTTGCTGAAAATAGTCATGCTGAAGCTCATCATCATGTAGTTGTTGAAAAAATTCGGTCAAAATTTTGTTCCTATATCTTTCTGCATTGACGGTGAAATTGAATAATATGGGCCCAATTATTCTTCTTCGAGAAACTGCCATCCAAACACCAATTTTCTGCGGACTTTCAACAAAATAATGTGGATTATCACTGGACCACATTCGCATATTTTGAGAGTTGATGTATTCCGAAAAATGAAACCAGGTTTCGTCAGAAAAAAACGTGAGGTATAGTAGATCGTTATTGACCTAATTATTAGCAAACCAGTGGCAGTATGCAAGACGTCTGGGTTGATCTGTCGGCAAAAGAGCTTGATTGGATTGCGTCTTATATGAATGCATGTGCAAATTATTCTTTAGAATCTTTTGGCATACTCCGTAAGATAATCTAGTTTGTTGTGAGAGTCGGCTTAAAGATGTTGTAGGGTTATGCTCCACAATCTGACTAATTTTATTAATCACTTCTTCTGTGCAAATGGTTAGCCTGCCAGCGCCTTTTTTATGCATCACAGATCCAGTTTTACGAAACAAACTAAAGCAATTTTTGAGACACGCACAAAAATCATTTCGAATTACTGTTAAGTCTGGAAAGCGCTCTTGAAAATCAACAAAACATAAATTTTGATTATAGTCCCAAATTCCGTTAACTAGCGCACCAGTTCGAAAGTACGCTTTAATCATAAATATAATATGATCTGTAGTAAAAACCATAATTTAAGAACTGCTTAAACTGTTGAATTTGACAACGCTTAAACTGTTGACAATTTTGACAATCACGGATGTCATTTAAAAACCATGAGTTGAGCTAAGACATACGTTTTTGAATTCAGAGCAAGAGTGGATCAATATAATTTATGATGGCTCGGTATAAATTACCAATGCATTTTATATTTAATTATTAAAAAAAGTTTTAATGAATCCATATTTTTTAAAAATTTATTAAACGGTTCATTTAACAATACCATAAAATATGAATTGTAAATGTTACCTTAAAAAAAAAAAAAAAAATTGGCAGTTTGGAGGTCTTGGTAAATTTGCGGGCTTGTTCTGTAATTTTGGTTTTGCTGGCGAAGTTTCTTTGTTTTCGTCTGAGGACAACGATTGGCTCATTATTTTCGTCCAATTCAGTCTGCAAATCGGAAGTTACAAGTGCCAGTTTATTTTTTCGCGAGCCCTCAAATAATCTTCTAAAAAGATTATAAAATATTAGAATGTTTAGGTGTTAAAATTACCAGTTACGCACTGAATGTATCTCTGTTCTGTGTTAGTCACCAAATTTGAAAAAAGACAGAGATACATTCGCACTAGATGGTTTCAATTGGAAACGATATTAGCAATAAAAAACATCTACATATACAGTTGTTCATAATTTTCAAATTTGGACTAATAATAATATTATTAATTATTTTTAGGCATATTATCTGCCAATCACAATGATCAAACAATATCTGTAATAATAATTAATAATATTGATATAATTGATTAATTGCAGATTCAGGAATGTGCGTATAAAATGACTAATAAAATATAAAATATTACTTAGCAGTTTCATACAGACACCTGTTTACAGGATAGTTTCCAGGATTGATCGGGATTAATTCCTTTTTGAAGAGCCTTGTCGTATTCTCTTTGTTGTTTAAAAGGTGGCCAAAACACTTCCTTCTTCCGAGGTAGTAGAGATATATGCGAGTTCTGGAACAAAGGACTTCTTTGGGTGTAATGTAAACAAGTTTTGGGTGTCTTATCAGTGACTTGGTAATGATTGGAAAAAGAATCATATCAATCGGTGTGTGCAAAAATCACTTCATTGGGAAATGTGTCATATCAACAGACATATGCAAAAATCTCTTCATCAACTTTCGTGTGATGTTTTGAATCAAAGACAACCGCATCATATCACCAGCTGAAACAGGAAGTCAAGCAAATCAATGTTTATAGTTTACAGTCTGCAAATATATTTAAATAAACAAAAGATACATTGAAAAAATTATGCGGATTGCTACCTTCCATTTATCAGTTAGACTTCTTTAGCAAAAGTTGTGCAAAATTAATTCGATAGAAACAAGTTATTTCTGGTGAGTACCAAATTAATTATTCTAGTCATATTACATATTCTTTTATTTTCTATTAAAATTAGTACGGTTTATATTATTTATTTAGGTTTAAAGAAAAATGAATGATATCCTGACAAGTGCCATGTTTGATGCAGATTTGCTCTCATTTAATAATGCCATAAAACCACCACAACCATCACAATTATCAACAAAACGTAAAAGATCGAGTGCAACACCAACAAACTCCTCTACAAATAAGGGAAAGCAAATCCACATGGATGCACATCCATCAAATGTTGTAAACAATGAAAGTGATGTGGATGATGCGTTCAAGGAACTATTTTCCGATGTGGGGAGTAAAGAAATTGTATTATCATCGTCGATGTCAATACATGGTGGAACGGTTACTATTACATCACCGAATCCAAATAGAGCTACACACTTCATAAAAATTGAGGTTTACGATATGAAGGATATCGAGGGAAAATCAAGCAATGAAATATGGAGACACAGCACTGTGCGCTCGAAAGTGTTTATTAATCGAGCTGAAAATCCACAGATCTTCAACGTGATCAACACGATCACTCTGGATTTGGCTAAGAAGATGAAAAATACAGAAGGTTCGGAAACTAAATTTATTAAAATCTAAGTATTTTTTTTTTATCTTTTTAAATATATATTATATATACTTCAATATTTTCAATTTCAATTTCTGAAATAGTATTGTTTAACGGAATGATTTAATTAAAATTTGTGTATTCTCAATTGTTTGTTTTTATGTAGAATTATTTTTATTAATATTATAATAATCCTAACCCGATAATTAAATGTGTGTAATTAATATATAAATAAAGGAAACTATACTTATAAATTTCGTGTGTTTATTTTGTTTATTATTGGTGAGTATAAGACAGACATATTATAAAACAATGCAATGTTTATAATCATAGTTGATGGTTCATAATTATATATTTTGTCTCTTAAGTTAAAAAATACATTAATTATAATAGCAGTATATATTAATAAATTTTACTTACACCGCATAAACATCATATGCAATTATACGACAATTATATCATCTTATAATAAATAAAGAATTAAAAAAAGGATGGTGATTAAAAAAACTCTAAGAATTAACCTAAAATGTATATTTTTTATTCTAATCATGTAATACAAAATAATCAATATTGACAATTTTGTTTATTTATACAAACAACAAAATTGTATATTTATATAAAATAAATAATACGCCGCAAAAGTACCGTGCCATGAAAGCATAATATTATTAAGCAGTTTTTTTTTTATTATTAATACAGAGCGATGAAAAAATCACACCTTAATTCCTTCAATCCATAAGTTAATCGATATTAAATTTGTTTAATCATAGAATGGAAAGGAATAAAATATCAGAGCTTTAATATGATTGAACGTTATGATTCACATCACATCTTTGGAGACATACACCAATTTTTAGCACTCCATATATATGATGGTGCAATATTTTAACACATGTCAGCTGCTTTAATAAGTAGCATTTTTTTTCATAAAAAATCGATAGTTGGTAGAAAGAATTTGCATAGATTGCATCATATTTCAAGCATGTTGATTTAAGAAAAAGTGACCAACCAAATTCAATTTAAAATAAAACTAAGAGTTTAAAGTTGCTAAAAATGTTGTTGATGTTTATTATTCAATCAAGTTAAATTTAATTATAAAAAAAATTAAGGTATGTGTATGAAAATGTATTAATAATGTTTTATTTATATGAAAAATAATTTGTAGGATCATAAACCCGACTAAACCTGTAGATCATATGCCCGACTACAAACAAACGCAAATAAATTATAAATAGACAACATTTACATTACCATTATCACCATAATAAGGGTATAAAGTTTAAAATTTATTTATCTTTGCAATATTTATATCAATAAATACTTTTTAGGAATAATGGACAATCTTTATAAAACATATATAAAATCCATGTTCGAGAAAACTCAGAGAAGCAAACAGAGCCAAGAAGTATCAAAACCATCTATAAAAAGAAACTTTTATGGAGATTACATTAACTCTGTTTTGAAAAAAGGTAGTACTCATGTATTATTAGATCGAAATGAACCACAATCTAAATATAAAAAACTCGATACTGCGAATTCTTATTTAAAATATATAAATCAAGTTTTAAAACCAATCGCAAAAAGAGATGTGATAGAAACAAATACAGATAAAAATGATTTGTTTTTAATTAATATTGAGACAGCTTTTAAAAAACGAATGTTAACCAATGCAATATTGAATACAAACAAAATTCTAAACCCCAAGATTTTTTTACAAACAACCCAAAATTTAATTCAAACAAAAGTAAATAAACTTCGCAAAGTTGCGCTAATTAAAGCGCAATTATCCTTATTTTGTGAGATGATTCTTCCAAAAACAGAAGAGGTGAAGACTATTTATCTTAACGCGAAATATGAAGTTATTTATCTTACTTCAGACTTATCAGAATGGTACAATAATGCGACGGAAAAAATTCTAACACGTTTGGCTGAATATCAAGAACGAGACAGTGGATGGGCTCTACTTAAGATAATTCAAATTATTTAAATATTAATAAATATAGCCCATTTACTGTTGGCGCTAAATTTTTTACATTACCGAAGTATGTTCAAGCCCGAAAAGCAGTAATTGTTCAGATTTCGTATGAATATTTGATTTGTCATTATGCTATTTGTTATACTTATTTGTGAAATGTGGGTTGCGCATGTAAACTGACTTACCAGCATAACGAGAAGGATGTGCGCACGCAATAATTAGAGCAACAGCCAACATTCGACAAGAAAGACGTGCATAACCAGTCTGCATTTTTATAATTTTTGTTGCTTTCATAATTGTACTGTTCAATTAATATAAAACTTAAAATTCAATCACCAGTGCTTAAATTCCGAATATACACTTCACTCTGTCGAGTAAACATGGTCCTTCGAGCCGGATACAAGACTGGAGATTGAAAAGGCTGTTCAACGGGGTCGGCCATTGTTGCAAGCAAAGTTTCGCCATACATCGAATCATCTACAGTAATTGTGAGTCCTTCATTTTCCTACTTTTTTATCTCTCTATTTGCGCTGTGAATAGTTGCTCAATTTTCGGGATATTAAATAATTTGGGAATCATTTGGTGCAATTACTCGTTTCTTTGTCTGAGCAATTTGAACTATTGTAATACGTTGCATAATGGCGGAAGCTCAATTAAATAAGTTGATTCGTAAAAGGGGTGCTCTGAAGAGCAAAGTCACAATATTTCAAACCTTTTTACAACCAATTCAGGATGCATTTGAGAGAAACGATGAAATAAGCGAAGTTAAGGTAATTGAATTGTCAAAGCGCTTAACGGATTTTGAAATCATAATGAATAGTTTTGATAACATACAGTTAGAGGTTGAGTGTTTGGTGGATGAGGATAGTTTGCCCGCTCAAACGAATGAACGCGTAACTTTCGTGAATTTGTTTTCGGAAATCAGTGCAAATGCGCAGTTAATATATAATAAACTAGCAAAGAAAAATTCGGATGACAATGATTCAGATGTGGGAAGTAGAGCTACTACGATCAATTCAACCCACAATAAAATGATTGGCAATGTTAAACTACCAATTTTACAATTACCCAAATTTTCCGGTGATTATAATGAGTGGTTAGAGTTCAAAGACACATTTGAATCATTAATTCATTGTAATCCGGATATGTCAGAAATTACTAAATTTCATTATTTAAGAAGCGCGTTGCAAGGTGAAGCAAAACGGGTTACGCAATCATTAGAATTTTCTGCTAACACATATGCGACTGCTTGGGAGATAATGTGTAAACGGTACCATAATACTAGGCTATTAACCCACAATCACATTAAATCGTTGTTTGCTTTAGAAAATATAACTAAAGATTCTTCATTTAATATTCGAAACATTTGTGACACGGTAAATAAGCATTTACAAGCTTTAAAATCGTTAGGTAAACCAACAGAACAGTGGGATGCGCTAATTATATTTATGATGATAAGTAAATTAGATTCAAAAAGTGTTAATGATTGGGAAAAATACAAAGCTGATATTGAATTTCCTTCACTTGAGGACTTACAAAAGTGTCTACGAATAAGAACAGAGTTTTTGGAGACGTTGGAAATTAATCATAATTTTACAAGCAATGGAAAGAATGTTAAGCACAGTAAGCAAACTAATTTACTGACAACTAGCTTAAAGTGTAATTTTTGTAGTCAGTCGCACTTAATATATAATTGCAAAGATTTTCTGGAACGAGCACTTCAAGATAGGTGGACCAAAATAAAAGAGCTAAAATTATGTCATAATTGCTTATGTACAGGTCATATGTCACAGAAATGCAGGGCAAAACCTTGCAAAAAATGCAAGAAATATCACAATGTCCTATTGCACGAAGATGTACAAGAACAAACGGAAAATCATGTTTCTCAAATTTCCGCGTTCACTACACAAAATATAACGAATAATCAGCATGTTCTTCTATCAACGGTTTCACTTTATATATTTGACAATAATGGTAAAAAGCACTTGTGCAAGGCAATTTTAGATAGTGGTTCCCAATCTAATTTTATTACAGCTAATTTTCAGAAAAAATTACGATTAAACCAAGAAAAATCAAACATTCAAGTTGTTGGAATTAATGATACAACCTCTTATCTAAAATATAAATGTGAAACTATGATTCAATCAAGAATAAACAATTTTTCGGTAGATATATCATGTCTGATTGTACCATGCATTACGGACAACTTGCCTGCTCGGTCGTATGACAGTTTGAATGAACTTATAAGTTCATTAGAAAATATAGAATTAGCCGATCCCACATATAATAAAAATAGTCCCATCGATCTGTTAATTGGAGCAAGCCTATTTTGGCAAATATTAAGAAGTGAACGAATTCAATTGCCTCATGTTTTATTACAGAACACTGTGTTTGGGTACATTGTAACAGGGGCTATTAATTTAACAAATCAAAAAACGTATTGCAATTTCTCACGGTGGGATACGATTGAAAAGGATCTAGAAAAGTTTTGGTTGATAGAAGAATGTGAAAATGATAAGGTTATGTCAACTGACAATGAAACATGTGAAACTCACTTTCAGAACAATGTTAGTCGTGCAAAGTCCGGAAAGTTTATAGTAAAAATTCCATTCAAATATTCAATATCAAATTGAGGCAATTCAAAACAAGTAGCAATCAATCGATTTTTACATTTAGAAGCGAAATTTAGGAGTAATCCTCAGCTTAAGCAGCAGTACTGTGAATTTATGACGGAGTACAACAAATTAGACCATATGAGTAAACTTGAAAATTTCAACGAATCAAGTATACATTATTTTCTTCCTCACCATGGGGTCTTACGATCTAAAAGCGTTACAACTAAATTAAGAGTGGTCTTTGATGGATCAGCCCAAACTACGTCGGGCTGGTCACTTAATGATTTGCAATATACGGGACCTCCAATTCAAAACGATATATTCGAAATATTAATTCGTTTTAGACAATATTCTGTAGTAATAACAGCAGATGCCAAAAAAATGTATAGACAAATAGAAATTGATCCTTCAGAAACAAATTTACAATTAATTATTTGAAGAGATAATCCTGAGTTAGATTTAGATATTTTTAAGTTGAAAACTGTTACATATGGTACCAGATCTGCTCCATTTTTGGCTATGCGCTGTTTTAAAGAGCTTTCAATTGAAAATAAGAATGCGTTTCCAACAGCTTCAACAATTATTGATAGGGACTTTTATGTTGATGACCTAATAACTGGATTTGATAATGAATCGGAGGCGGTGTGCATCACTAAACAAGTTGCGACAATTTTAAAATCAGGTTCATTTAACCTACGTAAATGGAATTCAAACTGTGATTCAGTTTTGCAAAAAATTTCAGACAATAACAATTCTAATTGTCTACTTATTTTAGGAGACAAAGCTCCTTCCAAGACCCTGGGAATTCAGTGGGATAGTAAACAAGATGAGCTAAGATTTTGCCCAAAGTTAAACCAAAATTCAATTTTTACAAAACGAACTATATTATCAGAAATTTCAAGCTTTTACGACCCATTAGGTCTAATTAGTCCAGTAATTATTCTTGCTAAAATGATTATACAGGAATTATGGATGTTAAAATTAGGTTGGGATGATGCAGTTCCTGACGACACAACCAAGCATTGGCTAACGATTAAAGGCACTTTGAACAATTTGAACAATTTAAGAATTCCAAGGCATGTTTTATGCAATAATGTAGTTTCAATTCAATTACACGGTTTTTGTGATGCGTCATTAAAGGGTTACGGGGCGTCTATTTATGTACGAAGTATAGATATTCAAGGAAAAATTAGTTGTAGATTACTATGCGCTAAGACGAAGGTAGCTCCACTGAAACAATTAACCATTCCCAGATTGGAGTTATGCAGTGCTGTTCTTTTAACAAAACTGATCAATAGTGTTTTAGATAATATTTCAAATAATTGCGAATGTATTTTGTGGTCAGACTCTCAAATAGTTTTACATTGGATACATACGGAACCCCACAAACTCCAAGTCTTTGTACAAAATAGGGTTTGTCAAATTCAAAATGCGGAGATAAACAAACATAATTCTTGGAGATATATCAACACTAAATTCAATCCAGCTGATATAGCATCTAGAGGTGTATTACCAGACAAATTAATTAATTCTAAGTTATGGTGGGAAGGGCCCGAGTGGCTTACAGATTCTGAATCACATTGGCCCACTACAAATTTTATATTGTCACCATCATTAGAACTTCCAGAATTGCGCAAAAATATTGTTGGTCTCACCATTCAAAGTAATGATTTGTTTACTAAATTTTCGAAATTAGAGACATTAAAGAAAGTGACAGCTTGGTGCTTCAGGTTTGTGAACAATTGCAATCGAAAGGGCGTAAAACGCAAGGGTGAAACATTGAGTGTTATAGAGTTAAATGAAGCATTGCAAGTTCTTATCAAACTATCACAGATACAATCATTCAATGAGGAGCTAAAATTATTAAAGGCTAACAAACAATTAATTAATAAGAATAGACTAAGTTCACTTTCACCATTTTTAGATAAGGATGGAATTATTAGAGTTGGAGGTAGATTAGGTAGATCGCCTCTTGAATACAACACCAAGCACCCGATTCTTCTGGATGGCAAGCATGTTTTAACACAGTTGATAATGAACAGTGAACATATCAAGTTGTTGCATGCAGGTCCCCAATTGCTGCTTGCAACAGTAAGACAAAATTACTGGCCAACTGGGGGGATGCATGCAGCAAAACGTATAACACATAATTGTGTGAGATGCTTCAGGTTCAATCCAAAATCCGTTCAGCCGATCATGGCAGATTTACCTGCTCATAGAGTGTCACCTGAAAATCCATTTAATGTATGTGGAGTTGATTATGCTGGTCCATTCTTGTTGAAAGACAGAAAGGGTAGAGGTTGCAAGTTGTACAAGTCATATATATGTATATTTGTCTGTTTTTCGACCAAAGCGATGCATCTTGAGTTGGTTACAGAGTTAACATCTGAAATGTTTATTACGGCTCTTCGAAGATTTAGTTCCCGACGTGGAACACCGTCACATATTTATAGTGATAATGGCACTAATTTTGTGGGTGGGCAAAAAGAATTGCGTAATTTGTTCGAATACTCGCGCGCTGAAACTAATAATATTTCAAGTTTTTGCTCAGACAAGGGAATTGAGTGGCATTTTATTCCACCTAATTCACCCCATTTTGGGGGACTATGGGAAAGTGGCGTACGAAGCGTTAAGTACCACTTGACCAGGGTCGTTGGCACTAATTCACTTACGTATGAAGAATTGAGCACTGTTTTGGTGCAGGTAGAGGGTATCCTAAATTCCCGTCCTATGTTTCAATTATCTTCCGATCCAACTGACCTGGCTCCTTTAACACCGTCACATTTTTTGATTGGAAAACCGATGGTGGCAGTTCCGGATCCAAGTGTACTGCACATTCCTACGAGCAAGCTATCCAGATTTCAGTTTTTGCAACAACTGAATCAAAATTTCTGGAAACGATGGTCAAGTGAGTATTTGCAATCAATGCAAAAGCGAACAAAATGGAAGGCACACTCCAATAATTTGCCTGTTGGAACGTTAGTTTTAATTCAAAACGACAATCAGCCACCAGGAAAGTGGTTACTTGGACGAGTGATCGAAACTCATTCTGGGCATGATGGAATTATTCGAGTGGCAACAGTTAAAACAGAGTCCGGACTCCTGAAACAAAGTGTGACTAGACTATGTCCATTGCCAATTGACGAAGTAACAAAAGGCTCAGTGGGTTCGTGAAAAGTGATACAGTATAACTGTTACCGAACTTTAGTTATTGCCAATATTGCAATTTGAGTTACCTTTTTTTTTATAATTATGTATAATAATTTGTTACATTTGACGTTATAATTATGTTTTTATAGTTTTATAATTAGATTATTCTAGTTTGTGATTACAAATATGAATCATTCGTATTATTTAAGTTGTAATAGTAGTTTAGTTACATTATTGTTTGTATTTTAGTTGTTTGAACCCTTGGTTCCAAAAGGGGGAGTATGTTCAGATTTCGTATGAATATTTGATTTGTCATTATGCTATTTGTTATACTTATTTGTGAAATGTGGGTTGCGCATGTAAACTGACTTACCAGCATAACGAGAAGGATGTGCGCACGCAATAATTAGAGCAACAGCCAACATTCGACAAGAAAGACGTGCATAACCAGTCTGCATTTTTATAATTTTTGTTGCTTTCATAATTGTACTGTTCAATTAATATAAAACTTAAAATTCAATCACCAGTGCTTAAATTCCGAATATACACTTCACTCTGTCGAGTAAACAGTAATTAATGTTCAATGTAGTAATGATTGATGTTTTGCATGGGCGGTGGTGTCGGCACTTCGACCTGTCAAAAATAATCCTCATAGAGTATCCTCATATCCAGATTTCAAAGAAATTCTCAAATTAGATAAAATTGCATTCCCCATGGATTTATCGCAAATTCCGAGTTTCGAAAACCAAAATGATATATCTATTAATGTGTATGCGTTAAAGAAAAAAGATAATTGGCTCATTTTAAGTGAGAATAGCGATGAGGAAAATATTTCAAGCAGAACCAGTAACCAAACTATTAACTATGAAATTTTACCTATATATATATATATAGCAAAAAATCATAAAAATGTACATATTAATCTATTAATGGCAGAAATACCCGAAGAATCAAAGCCAAAAAATCTACCAAAATATCACTTTTGTTGGATCAAAAATTTACCCAGATTGGTTAGTAGGCAGATGACTGAAAACCACTGCGGCTCTCGATGGTTATGTGATAGATGTTTATGCTATTTTTATCGGGAAGATAAATTCAACCAACATAAAATTGATTGTTTAAACTCCACAGCGGTTAAATGTGTTATGCCAAATGAACATACTAAATGGTTATATTTTAAAAATTTTAAACATAAAGAATTCCATCCATTTGTAATTTATGCAGATCTTGAATGCCTCCTCGTACCAATCGATACATGCGAACCCAACGATTTACACAGTTTCACTAATGCCCACCAAAAACATATACCATGCAGTATTTCATATTATTTAAAATGCAGTTTTAATGATAGTTATTCTGAATTAGATTTGTATAGAGGAGAAGATTGTATTGAGTGGTTTGTAGATAAATTAAATAAAATCACAGATAAAGTAGCAGATATATATAGTAATAAAAAAGACATGTTACCACTATCACAAACAGAATTAGATAAATTCGAATCTACAAACATTTGTCATATTTGCGAAACTGAGTTTATACCACCTTCAGATTTTGCGTTAGATGCAGAGGAGGAAGATTGGTTAACAAAAGTTAAAGATCATTGTCATTTAACAGGAAAGTTTAGGGGTGCTGCTCACATCAGCCGTAATCTTAATTATCAAATTCTTACAGATGTGGTAGTAGTTTTCCATAACCTTCAAGGTTATGATGCCCATTTCATTATTAAAAAATTATATGAAAAAAAAACGTTATGGGTGATGATGGTAAAATGTATTTAAAAAATCCGGGGAAAATAACTACAATTCCTATAAATAAAGAGAAATACAAAGCATTTACAAAATATAACAATACAAATAATATAAAATTAAAGTTTATAGATTCTTTTAATTTTATGAGCTCGTCTCTAGATAAACTTTCATCCTATCTGAAAGAATATACCATTACAAAGAAATATTTTAAAGATATATCGGATTTAAAATTAAACCTTTTATGTAGAAAAGGTGTTTTACCATACAGTTACCTAAACAGTTTTGAGCGTTTTACTGAAAAAATATTACCAGATCGAAAACATTTTTTTAATAATTTAACTCAAGCTCATATTAGTGATAGCGAATATAATCATGCTCAGACTGTTTTTTTCTGAATTTGAATGCACAAACTTGGGAGATTATACGGATTTATATCTGAAAACGGATGTGTTGTTATTAGCAGATGTTTTTGAACAATTCCGGTTATTATGTAAAAAAACATACGATTTAGACCCAGCTAATTATATAACAGCACCAGGATTGTCTTGGGATAGTCTATTAAAACTCACCAAAATAAAACTTGAATTGACAGACATCGATATGTTATTATTTATTGAAAGGGGTATTCGTGGTGGTATTAGTCAGTGTTGTGGTAGATATGCCATTGCTAATAATCGTTATATGCAAAATTTTAATATTTCACAACCTGAATCATATCTCATATATTTAGATGCAGTAAATTTATATGGTTGGGCAGTGTGTCAATGCCTACCCACTGGTAATTTCAAGTGGATAGGCGAAAGAAAAATCCCTTATTTTAACGTATTAGACATTCCGGATGATTATGAAAAAGGCTATATTTTAGAAGTTGATCTGATATACCCTGAAAGTTTGCATGATTCACATGCAGATTTTCCTTTTTGTCCTGAAAATAATATTCCAGTGAATGGAAAACACAAAAAACTATTAACAACACTCGAATCAAAAAATCAATATATTATACACTATAGAAACTTGAAACAATGTCTTAATCATGGATTAATACTTAAAAAAATACATCGCATAATAGAATTTAATCAGTCAGCTTGGATGCGTCCATACATTTTGAAAAATACTAAGCTACGAATGGAATCCACTAATGAATTTGAGAAAAGTTATTACAAGCTAAAAAACAATAGCGTTTTCGGGAAAAGCATGCAAAACGTTAGAAAAATGCGTAACGTTAAATTAGTATCAAAATGGGAAGGTAGTTATGGAGCAGGTAAATTAGTGGGTAAGCCCAACTTCAAAGATAGAGTTATCTTTGATAAGGATTTTGCTGCCATTGAATTATATCGTCTCAAAGTAACGTGTAATAAACCTATCTATGTGGGTATGGCTATTTTAGATATAAGCAAGACTTTAATGTATCGATTTCATTATGAGTATATGAAACAAAAATATGAATCTGCAAGCTTAAAACTTTTATATATGGATACAGATTCATTAATTTATTCCATAATCACAAATAATTTTTATGAGGATATTCTCCCAGATTTATCGCAATGGTTTGATACATCTGATTATAAAGAAAACAATCATTATAACTTTCCCAGAATTAATAAAAAGATATTAGGATTATTTAAGGATGAACTGAATGGGGAAATTATGCAAGAGTTTGTAGGTCTTCTCTCAAAAATGTATTCACATTCTATAAATAGCAAACATGTAAATAAGGCTAAAGGAGTGCAAAAATCAGTTGTTTAAAAATTAGCTTTGGAGGAATATAAAAACTGTTTGTTTCAAAATATTTCTACATATAAAACACAAAATAGAATTGTGTCAAAACGACATAAGGTTTTTACAGTTAAACAAAATAAAATTGCGTTAAATCCTATTGATGAAAAACGATATATAACCGACAATATAATTCATGGCCCACTAGATCCTATTTTCCACACCGAAACTGCATAGCTCAGAAATTATCATATTGGATATAAATAAAAAAACAAAAGATAATCGAGTGGATGATATGTATTCACGGGTATAAAATCATATTACTATCTCATATTACTATAAAATATTATTATTACTATCTCATATTTATAAAATCATATTACTATATGATTAATTAATTAATTAATTAATTAATCTTATATGACGAGTACAAATGGTCAGTAACTGGTCTTTGGTTTGGATCACGTGGTACCGTCGGAGAAAATACAGTATTTTTTTTTAAAAAATTTAATTTGAACATTCAACATTTAATTGATATTTCTGAACAAGTATTAATTGATTCTATCAGAATTTTACATAATCACATTTATTGTTAATGCATATATTTTTATATTTTTTTATTCAATATTGTCGTAAGATAGATCGTTATGCTGTGTATTTATGCAACCTGCGTTATGCAGGCAGCTCACTTTTGAAATAAAAGTTTTTCTTAAAAAAAATATGAACCTGATGGTAAAAAACTTAACATTCAACATTTAATTGATATTTCTGAACAAGTATTAATTGATTCTATCAGAATTTTACATAATCACATTTATTGTTAATGCATATATTTTTATATTTTTTTATTCAATATTGTCGTAAGATAGATCGTTATGCTGTGTATTTATGCAACCTGCGTTATGCAGGCAGCTCACTTTTGAAATAAAAGTTTTTCTTCTTCTTCTATTACTATTAAGTTTACTTTGTTACTGTTTTATAGTTCGAAATCATTATATTGTCTTGCTAAATACCACTCGTGGGCTAAATATAATTCGACGATAATTGACTCGTTAAAATCAAGGCTGGAGATGCCACGCGCCTTCGGCTCGTGACATCTCCAGCCTTGATTTTAACTCGTCAATTATCGTCGAATATATTTGCCCACTAGTGATATTGCTAGCGAGAATAATGTAGAAACATTACCGTGGGGACACTATTCTCTGAACATTTAGCTTAGATTAAGTTATGTCATACCATGTTATGTTTAATGTTTCGACATCGAATATGTAAAATCTTCATTGAGTGTGTTATAGTATTAATTTTATTTTATTATGTTGTATGTATTCTAATATATGTATTAAATAAAATAAATTTGTGAAAATAAAAATCGAAGTGTTTACAATTTAGCATATTTTTTATTTGATACACACCCATATAATATATTAACAATTATAATTTGTAACTCAATAATTAATAAGTTTAATTCAATACTTTTAAATATTTCAAATAAAACGCTCCCTATATATTCTCTGACGTTCATCTATATTGAGAATTGGTTTTAATTTTTTTTCAACATCTTTGATACGATTTGTAAATCTTGCTCGATCTCTTGCAGCCTCTTCCCAATAGCCCTTTCGTGCTGCCTGATAAGCAAACAACCATTGAACCATCGAGTATATTTTATTTTGATTTAGAGCAAAACAAACATGTTTATTGATGTTAACATGTTTAATTTTATTTTTCGTCTCGAACGACATTTTTTTTTTGTAACACCTCTAGAATAATGTTTGAAAGTAATGTTTTATTATTTTAATGCACACTCAGAGCAGTTGCGTATGATCGGGGGTGGACCATCAATTTGATCTCGAGTGGATGTATTATAATGTTGATAGCATCGCCTACATCCATAAATATTCGGATTAAGCTTCAAATTTGTTGATAGATTTTTCCAAACACATTCTATAGAATCGGCAGCAAATATAATCAAGAATTCAATTGGTAAACATTCAATTTCTTGTGGTGACATTAATATGAGTTGTTTTTTTTTTCATAAAAAGATAATATTGCTTGACCTATTGTAGGTTTTTGATAAGATGCAAACCATTTTTGTAAAAGTTGTATGTTTTTAAATGCACAATAATTAGTATTAGCAATCGCATGCGCTGAGGAGCATTTATAAAATTGAAGCATTTAATTTTGCAATAATTTTAAGGTTGGGCACCCTATATCTTCCAAATTCTTAACATTCTCAAGTCCGCAATTTTTCAACCATTTTTGTTTATCCAATCCTTTTACATAAATTATCGTAGCCTCATGCAACGCTTCATGAAGAACATTATTTAAATATCTATATGGTATGCTGACGGTTTGCCAATGTATACCATGATGATGGTTGAGAAGCCAATTCTTTGATGGTTTTTCAGAATTTAAATATTCATAATCGTTTGGTGCGCTAAATACAAATACTTGTGCATTTTCAGGGCTATCAACTGAAACTAATGCTACTTCTTTGAATATAAATTTGTTTTTTTTCATAAAACCTTGAAAATCTGCAATGAACTTCATTATTTTCAGCAAAGTGTTACACTAACTTCTGTACTCTTCCACTAATTGGTTTATACTCAATGACTCGATCATGTAAAATCAAACAATAGGCAGTTGTATTCAAGGGAAATTTTTGTTTTGATTCAAATTCTAATCGAATGTCAACTGGAGCCGACTTGAGAGACTCGTTTTGTTGAGAACAATCTATAAAAATGAGTGGAGCAGTATTTATAAAATCAGATTTATTTAATAACGCCTCGCTTTCATGTGAGTAGTATGCATTTTGAAATCCTGCATACATATCATAGAGAAGAGCATACTGATTATGATCAACATCCAAATTCATGTTTCCATATGGATACGATTGAGAATTTAAATATAATTTAACATCACTAACTTGACAATGATCGAATTTACTAACATCAATAGCAGCATTATTTTTTCGATTAGTCTGAAAACCAAGAATTACAAATCTGGGTTTTTCTAATTGATTAGCAGTTTTAATTGTCCATATTTGTTTTTCTGTTGTTTGTAGCATGGGATATTCATACAACTCCCAAGTTCGAAAACTCATAGAAATTGTTGGATCTTTTTCAATATAACGTAGCATATCAATTTTTTGTTTATCAGAAAGTGTAATATATGGAACTCTCCACTCAATTTTGTTTAAAACAAACTTAAATGGTTCAACCTGTGATTGAGCAATAGCGTTTAAATCAGTTCTTGATCTGATAATAATAAGTTCATGTTTAGCATTCGCAATAACTTTGAGATAATCTTCAGCAAAACCCAAAAGCATCTTAAGCGGTATAACAATATCGAAGTACCCCTCATTATTGGTGATTGTGGTGTTAGGACTAGCTTTCCACCCAGCATTTTCCATCATCCGGCTTTTATTAATATTAAGAGAAAAATACCCTTTCATCGTGGATGTAATTCCAACATTTTTACATCTATCTATTTCTACACCATTTAATTCATAGCGAATTTCATCAAACAAATGACATATTCCGTTGTTTATAATATTTGTATGTTCCACAGCAGTACCATCATCTTTCAACAATCGCCCAAAAATATGCAAACTGCTTTTGTTAGGTCTAACATATAAATCCTGATTCTGGATCGTTATACGAATTTCATCATTGTTGTTAAACGTGGATGATGCATATGGTTGATGTACATGAATTTCATTGTTAGATATAGAGTCATCATACTCCACATTGGAGCGAATATTTAACATATTAGACATTATTGATTTTTTTTTTAAACGAATTGATAGCTCGAGAGTAACTCTAAATGAGTTTATAATAAACAACCGTAAATGCTTGATGAGCACTTTTGTACAATTCAGCTTTACTTTACAGCTGGTGATTTCTTCGATTTCTTTGGAACAACCGACAGATTTAAACTTTCTAGAGTTGCTCTGCTTGCTTGTGTGAGTGCTTTGATTTGTGGTGCACGAGTGATCATCTTCTTGCATTGCTCCTCTTTAAAATACGTTTTGACAACACTTTTTATATCTTTAACATCATCGTATCTGTTGTAAACAATACCCATATTAATACTTTCTTATATGCAACCTTATCGTTATGACTTCGCCTCGAAAATTGACCAACTTATTATCTTGATCGAGTATTTGAATACTTATATTATCTATCGAACGTGCATTTATTGGTAGATAGATGACGTTTGCAGGTTCCTGAACTATTTTATACCCAGGCGGCACCATTGGAAAAAACTCATAGAGCGTATGTGCTTGCTGATCATTTAAATAAGCACCATTAATAATATTACATTCTACACGCACTGTATTAATTTTAAGTATATTAACCGGAAGATCAGATTCATGTTGAATATTTGGCTTCAGGACTTCTTTTCTAAACCCCAGTAATTTATAGATAGAATCTTCTGGAGTAAAATTTATTGTTCGATTGCTCTTTATCATACATTTTAAGGTATTATTGTTTGCCTTCATTTCGAAAGCAATTCCTTTATTTTCTACTTCGCTTTTAATGTATTCAGCAATATCTGTCAACTCGTATGAACCAACAGGTAAAGTGATAATAAAATCATCGATGTAAAATTTATTATGATCCACATCAATATTGGGAATGGAATTAAAAGTTTGCAGATTAACCAAACCTAACTCATAATTTTCATTTTCCAATAACTGAATTGGAGGAAAGTAATTTGTTGATAGCACCGATTCGTTTCCAGAGAGTGAAAGAGTAAACGACATTGTAGACAGGTTGGATATCAAATGACTTTTAATTATTATATATATTTATTTATGTATTATTCATCTAATTGGTTACATAAAAATTTTAAACATAAATGACCACATACAAACGTGTTGTAATTTTGATAACTTTCATAGTTGTAATTAGCGCTACCTCCTAGATATTTAACTATTTCCGATGGTGGGCGAAGGTTTCCAAAACTATCAAAATACATAACAGTACTTCCTCGTTTTTGATAGCATACCCAATGGGTACCATGTCCATTCTTATCGTCTAAATTTACAATACCACACTCATTTTTATCAACTTTGGTTGGTAGATTGTTTCTCATAAAAACTCCACGGAAATTTTTAATCTTAAGCTTTTTTGCATAATAATAAAGCTCGTTATCTGTTAAAGCTCTATCGGGCAGCTTACTTATTAGTTTTTTGAGGTATTGTTTGATGGTGAAATAAATAACCCATACCCCTTCTTATATGGTTGCATATATAACCCATGACCTCCAATTTTTACACCCTCCATTGCTTTATTATGACGTATGTTCTCCTCAAGAAGCTTTTTAGCCGCGCTAGCATCATTCACCGCTTTAGCAATACCAGCTGCTCCTCCAGCTAAAGCTCCAGCTGCGCTTAACCCCGCAAATATAGGAATAAGCAATGGTAAAAACCGACCGGTTTTAGGTAATGATATAACTTTAGGCGTCTTTACATTTTTCTTACCACCAACAGATTTTACCAGCCCATTAACAGCTTTTAATGCGTTTTTAATTGCTATTTTGGAACTTTTTGTTTTAGCCTCTTTTACAGCTTTTTTCGATGTGCTTATAAGTTTTTTGAGAGATAAAAAGTTTTTTTTTTTTTCATCGTGTTGTTCAAATAATTATTTGTATTTTCGGGACTTTGCCCCATACCCAGCTTAGTTTTTGCCTTCATAGCATTTGCTACAGACCATGCAACCACTTTTTCACCAATCTTAGCATCTTTTGCAAAAACTCGCTGCCAAGCTTTGTCTGTTAATACCGCATCAGCTTTATGACGATTTGCAAGATTACCTTTGTTTTGTGAATATGTGATGTCATGTTGTTTACATGCTGTATCAAGCGGATTTATACCAGGATCTCCATTTTGTAAACGTTTCGATAATTTAGTACCAGGTCCACAGTATTGATATCCAGGTACATGCATTTCAAATGGCATATTATCAATGGCCCAATTAAGTATTCTTTTTCCTTTTACTGTTTTTTGTTTAATGTTTTTTGTTTTATTTTTACGCTCCATCTTTATGCTTCAACGTTCACTAATCAATTGATTATAATTATAAAACATATTGCGATATATCCAGTTATATTCAAGATGCGAATCAATAAGCAGCGAGATACGCTAAAAGTTTCAAACTACGATTTATTGCAGGAAAATAAAATTTCTATTCAAAAAAGGCATGGAGCATTATTACCAAACACAATGAGATGTATCATTTGTGGTCCTTCAAACTGCGGAAAAACAAATGTTATATTAACACTGCTTGCGCATAAAAATGGTCTTCGATTTGAAAATGTTTATGTGTATTCCAAATCTCTATTTCAACCTAAGTATGAATTATTACGAAAAATATTAGAACCTATTAAAAATATTGGTTATTTTACATTTTCGGAGAATGAATGCATAATGCCTCCGAATGAAGCTAAAACAAATTCTATATTTATTTTTGATGATGTTGCATGTGAAAAACAAAATAATATTAGAGAATATTTTAGTATGGGTCGTCATAAAGATGTTGATAGTTTTTATTTATGTCAAACATATACTCGCATTCCTAAACATCTCATCAGAGATAATACAAATTTAGTAATTTTGTTCAAACAAGATGATCTAAATTTGCGACATATTTATGAAGATCATGTAAATACAGATATGAAAATTGTTGATTTTCAAGAATTATGTAGATTTTGTTGGAAAGACAAATTTGGTTTTTTGGTTATAGACAAAGATAGAGATGTTAACATGGGGCGCTACCGTCAAGTATTTGATTGTTTTGTTGAAATTAATTATAAATAAGTCTTTAAGGTTGTGAATATAAGGATACTCCTCATTCAGTCGCTGACCGTTAATCTTAGATAGTAGTTTAATTGATCTTGCTACACAACTTAACTTAAAACATCAAACTTGACGTCAAACTTGACTTAAACCTTTAAACTTAACTTAAAACTTGACGCTAAACTTGACTTAAACCATTGAACTTAACTTAAAACTCAGCCTCAAACTCGACTCAAACCATTGAACCGAACTTAAAACTTGACGTCGAACTTGACTCAAAACTTTTAACTTGACATCAAACTTGACTTAAACCTTCCTTTGAGCTTATCATATTTTATTGAAAAATGGAGGCTAAAAATAAAACAAATATATTGCGTGAGATTGTTTCAACCAGTAATGCTATTCGAAGTAAACATCGGTTGATGAAATTAGGTAAAATGTCATCAGATGATCAGCTGAAGCAAAAATTAAAATCAATAACTAATCCGTTAAACGAATTAGTAAATTTGTCAAAAAGTACTAACTTAATAAAACAGTCAGAAGACGAAGATAATGAAATAAAGAAGGAAATAAAGAGGGAGATCAATAATAATAGTAATATTATTAGTAGATATGAGAAACTTTTAACAACAAAAGGACAGAGCGCGAATCTTGATCATGTTTTTGGTGTAAGAGTGGTGGATAATAAAAAAAATGGTTGGTGATAGCCCGATATATTTTTCCGATGATAAAGTCAGTGTAAATGATTTTAGTTGTTCTAATTCTGAGGGGCTACTAGAGTTACTATTTAAAAAGCTTCCTAACGATAAAGTTATTACTGAAAATGACTATGATAATTATAAAAAAATATTAAAAACATGTAACGGTCATAAACAAAAATATGAACCTGATGGTAAAATTTTTGCATCAAGAGGAGAAAAATATCGTAAATATATATCCAAATTATTTGAAGAAGATAAAAGTAACAGAACAAAGAAAATCACTAAAATTAGCGCATGTGAAAGGTTATGGGATACCTAAAACTTTAAAAATAGAAGGTAATTCTCCTAAAAATGATTATTTATATTGGGATGATCCAAACGAGCTAGTTGATCGTCTAAGATTATTAGTTGCTTCACGAGCAGCTGGTAACAATAATCATGAAAATGAAATCATATCAATAGTGGAAGAGCTGCGAGAAGCGGAGATTATATATTAATAAATATTTTAGAAAATCGCACAACTATTTAAGCAACCAATAGAATGGCCGCATTTAAGCTGGTTGCTATAGTTATAATTGATCAACATCATTATTTTTTGGAAATATTTTGGAAATATTTAAAATATTTCCGATGTCACAATGAAAGGTGTTGTCAAAATTAATTTATTGGAAAAATTGGTAACATTAAATGAATCCAACAAATATATCAAAAAAACTAATTAAAATTAAAACCACAGTGATTGTAAGTAGTTTGTTGTTGGTTTCCAACGGAAGCAAAAGTGCAATAAGTCGAGTAAGATAGATGAAAAACTAAGATAGATGTAGAATGGAAATATCTAGTAGTAAAATGTCATTATAATTTATTAAATATTTTATAAAATATAACATCAATTAAGAGTTGTGCGATTTTCTTACCGAATACCATTCGTACAAAAATTAATTCCGAAATTTTTTTATCGCTTACACTCATGCATTAGTTAGCGTGAGGAAATCTGCCCTCGTCTGCGACTCGGGCAGATTTCCACGCCAACTAATGCATTCGTGAGCTTAAAAAAATTTTCTGGAAATAATTTGTGCACTTATGGTATTACATGTGATAGTTATCTAGTTGTATTTAGTGTAGAGAACGATAAGCACTTAACAACATGAGTGTTGATAAATTTGGTAATCATTGGACAAATAATAAAACCATAATTACTAGTATGTTACCGCATGGCCCTCCTGGAATTGGATTTCTTTTAACATTCGATGAGCATTTTAACATCAATAATAAACTTTTACGAAATGTAGCAAATCCAGAAGCTGAAAATGATGCAACCAATAAATCTTATATAGATAATATTGCTCAAAACATTAATGAGCAGATAAACAAATTGTATGATAATGTAAATAAACTGAAAATTGATGTTATGGATGTAAGAAATATATTATTAGTCAGCATTACTAATAATGAAGCAGCTTCAATCGTGTCAGAAAATAATTTTAATGAACATGAAAAACTTTTGAACCAAACCAGTAAACATATTGCTTATTTAGATACGCAGATAAACTCCTTGAAATTGCAAACTAATCCGACATAATTAAATCTTATAAAATGTCTTATATAGAATACATATTTTAACTTCATGACACTATTAAATAGTAAATCAGATATGAATGAAGCAAAAGAACAGCTAGTGAAAGAATTGCATACTCCTGCTAGAAGGAATTATCAAAGGAGGCATGTTATCATCAAGGGTTTAGATGAATCATGGCAGGCTGATTTGGTTGAGATGATTCCTTACGCTAAAGTAAACAACAACTATAAATATATGCTAACAGTTATTGATAACTTTTCGAAATATGCATGGGCTGTGCCTTTAAAACGGAAATCGGCTGAAGATGTTGTTGAAGCTATGACTACAGCATTATCTAGCAGACGTATTCCTAAAAATTTGCAAACTGATAATGGTAAAGAGTTTTATAATTCACAATTTTCAGCTCTTTTATCAAGGCATCATATAAATCATTATTCAACAAATAGCAACTTAAAAGCTAGCATATGTGAAAGATTTAATCGCACCCTAAAAGAAAAAATGTGGAGAAAGTTTAGTCTAGGAGGTTCATACAAATGGCTGAACATTCTCCCATCATTATTAGAAGAATATAATAACTCCGTACATAGTACTATTAAGATGAAACCTATAGATGTAAATATGAATAATGAAAAGGATGTTCTGGAAAAGTCATATAATCGGATAAAAATGGTTGATTCTGCTAAGATGAAATTTAAAGTAGGCGATGAAGTACGCCTCAGTAAATATAAAAAAATCTTTGAAAAAGGGTATACTCCCAACTGGACAACCGAAATATATACCATCTATAAAATCCAGCTCACCAATCCTATAACACACAGAATAAAAGATTATCAGGATAAAAAAATTGAAGGATGTTTTTATACACAGGAGCTATTAAAAGTCAAGAATTCTGATATATATCTTGTGGAGAAAGTAATTAAAAAAC
Source organism: Cryptophagus acutangulus (assembly GCA_963556235.1). Lineage (NCBI taxonomy): Eukaryota > Metazoa > Arthropoda > Insecta > Coleoptera > Cryptophagidae > Cryptophagus > Cryptophagus acutangulus. The sequence continues at coordinate 622,012 of OY744563.1, forward strand.
GTGTTGATAATGTGTTGGTAAAATGGTTAGGGTTCGACAGTTCGCATAATACTTGGATTAAAAATCATAGTATATAGTGTAGTATTTACTTAGTTTTATTAATTATGTAAAATTTAAACTAAATAAATAAATGAATAAATAAATAAGACTTTTGTTTGATTAAAATTTTTATTAAAATAAGTAATGTTTACATATTTAAATTTAGATATTTTAAACTGATGCAGGAAAATTGTCTAAAAATGGTTGATTGTATTTAACTAAGAAATTCATCAGACGATCCATATCTATTTTTTTCTCCAAATATAATTCGCAGGCTTCTATAGCTTTTTAACATTCGTATTCTTTTTTCTCACATTCCTCACGATCTAGTAGTGGATCCAGCTTATTTTGCTCCAAACAATACTCCATAGCACGAATATTTAAATATCCCATATGATGTTTAACTAGGTTCTCAGGAGTATCTTCATCATTGGCATGGTTTTTGGTTAAATTATCCAAAGCATAACAACTCCACATTTTATAGCTAAATAGTATAATAAAAGAAATAAATATATACAGCATGATTAAAACGCAAAATAAACTCACTGATCAATAAAATATATTAATTTTACGTTGTAAAAGTTGTATGACTTCTCCCCACACAAATATTTTATGTTAATAAAGATTTTGATTTTTGCACAACTTTTGTTAAAGAAGTCTAACTGATAAATGGATGGTAGCAATCCGTACAATGTTTAGAATGTATCTTTTGTTTATTTTAAAATATTTGCAGATATGTTGCAGCTGTCTTTGTTCCAAAACATTACACCAAATTTGGTGAAGAAATTTTTGCATACACCGATTGATATGATGCTTTTTCCATTGAATTGATTTTTGCATACGTTTATTAACATCATAACATTCAAATTTATCAATGATCATATTTATGCATTTATATAGCACGTAATTGTCTGATTATCTTTGCATATTAATCATATAGAAAATCCAACACCCCAACACTTTTACTGTAAACTATAAACATTGATTTGCTTGACTTCCTGTTTCAGCTGGTGATATGATGCGGTTGTCTTTGATTCAAAACATCACACAAAAGTTGATGAAGAGATTTTTGCATATATCTGTTGATATGACGCTTTTCCCAATGAAGTGATTTTTGCACACACCGATTGATATGATTCTTTTTCCAATCATTACCAAGTCACTGATAAGACACCCAAAACTTGTTTACATTACACACAAAGAAGTCCTTTGTTCCAGAACTCGCATATATCTCTACTCGAGGTGTCAGCCACGTGCTGCTAACAATTGCGTTTTCACCACCAGATTCTTGGGAATCTTGATTCTATTACGACGTAGGCCATTTGTGTAATAAATACAGCTATTACCTATAATCACATTCACTTGCACTTTTAAAACAAACGTTTCTGAAGTCAGAAAATAAAAGGTCTAGGTAGTTTACTTGGCGGTTGATGATCTAATGGATGGCTGGTGTGTCGTACTGTGCAACACGCAGGTTCACGCAAGCGCACGGACTGTCGCCGCATCGATTCCCTCCAAAATCTTAGGAGTTTCATTGGCTAGTCAAGCAGGTGCTAACTAATGGATACAGTCGCTGAATGAGTATATAAAAGTTATATGCAGAATCAATTTATTTATAATTGCCACATGAGTTATTTTTGTAGAACATATATTAATATTGTAGAGAATATTATCCGAAATGAAAATTTTTGAATTCCAAACTTTACTTGCCATAAATAATATTATTTTAATTGATTACAAATATGTAGGTATATTAATTATATGTTTAAAACTGTTTTGAAAAATTAACCAATTAAAATTAATATTTTTGACGTCCAATTATAATATGGCGTCCAATTAATTAGAAAATTACGTAAATTAAAGACGTTCAAGTTAGATCAAAGAAATGACGTTTTTATGACGACACATTCTGGATGTAAGACGTCTTAGACGAAAAAGGACCAATTAATGACGTGTAAATTACATCAGTCTGCTAGCTGGGTAGTACCCAGGTAGCAATAGCACGTGAGAATGACGTGATAAATTAGTAACTAAATGACGAGAAATAACGTCATATATGATAATGTCTTCTACTGATGACGTCATATTTCAGACGTTCTTTTGACGTCATAATGTGACGAAAAAAATCTGATTTTATATTATCCTCTTCAATCGCATTTAAACATAGGATTGATAGTTAAAAACTCATTTATACGTATTCAATTTTTTTTATTATATAAAATTACATATTCGAACATATGAAAGCATTAATGCATTAATATATAAAAAACATTATATATTTACATACATATATAATACTTTACTAATTTAAAGACGTTTAAAGAATTTATTGTAGGCTTCGTATACATATACTAATCAGAGTATACTATGTATAATAGGCATTGCTACAAAACTCTCTTTTCAAGTCAGAACGACGCATTTGCTGGGTATTTCATTAATAGACCATACTTTAAGTTTTGATAAATGTTTAACCACAACTATATTTAATTCACTAGAATTATATGGATATGAATATAAGTTTGAATAATGAAGAAACTCCTTGCCAATAATATAAATGTTATTGTCCACAGTTTGGGCAATGTTGTGAATTTCGATAACTTTAGCACCATTCGAAATTAAGATATAACTATCCGCTTTAAAGTGAGTTATTACTGATAAAATTACATTATAAAACTTAAATTTAGTAAACTGTTTATGCCATCGAATATTTTTGAATGAAATTAATGGACCTTTTATATGTTCATTTTCCAATTTCAAGTCTGGTTGTTGATTGGAATTTTAAACTAACAAATCTTTTTCAATGAGCCGGCGATGAAGCTGCTGAAGGGGATTACTCGGAGACTTTACTAACGCTTTTAATTGTCCCAAGTAATTTTCAAACGGAAAGGCCGAAAAGTTATCCAGCACACCAAACGAATCTATATCATCGCAAATATGTGAAAATAAGTGAACATTATAAACCATAAACTCTAACCCATATAGAACTTTTAAATGATCAATAACAACGTTTATAATATTTCTTACAAAAGGGACTCCAAATTTTTTAATATGTGTTTCTGATAATAATATGGAAATGGAAAAGTGGAATGCAAAGAAAATTTCATAGACAGCAACATCAACAACATCTTTTAAACCTAAATAAATTAGAAAAGTTCTATATTCAGTAGCTTTCCAATATTGCATCTTATCCAACGAACGAGGTTTTCGGTTAAACTCTTGTGGTATCATTTTTCTTAAATCAAGCAAACACTTTGAAATAGTATTTACTTCTTGATGTGGTAGTCTGACTTTCAATGAGTAACCTTTGACCCAGGTATTTAGTAATTTCCTAACAATTCATAAACAAATATTATGCATATAGTCAGTTGGAAAACATTTAATTAAATCAATTGATAATTCAGACAGTGGGGTTTGGGAAACGTAATAGTCTTCATCAAATTGTTGTCGAAAAGATTCATTAGTGCGCTTGTGAGATGTTAAACTATCGAAAACAACCTTATTTTTATAATATTCACCATAAACTGTACATTTATCGCAAGCAGAGTACCCTGTGTGAGATTTGGTGCATTTAAATATGCCCGTGCAGGAGCGTCACAAACGAAACTGTGTACTTCTACCTCAAAATGTTTTCCACACTTAGAATTAAAACCACTTTGCAGTAAACATTGTAGCTCTTTAAGAAATGGATCCAAGAATGTATGTATGGGACTTGGCTTACTTTTGCCACAAAAAATTGAAATTGGAAAAGGTCTACTGCGCGAATTATTTTTAATTAGACCTAAAATAGGCCAAAGTTGTAATTTTGAACTTTTAAAAAGTGGAATACCATCAACATTAAAGCTAATTTGAATTTTATTGCCCGAGAAAATATTTGAAGAAGTTTAAATAATGCGTTACTTATTCCAAAATAACAAAATTGACCTGTTTCTAAAGTACTATAATTGCAGTAGAACTGGGAGTCAACAATAAGGTGCGACTATCTAAAGGGAGTTCAGGGTGATTCGGAGAAAGTAAATGAAGAAGGTCTGTCAAAGCAGAATGTGAGATTTTATGTTTCACAGCTGCCCATTCGGCTAATTGCTTTGAAAGATCATTTTCTTCAACAAATGAATTGGGAGAAGCATTTAATGTTATCGTAGAGTTTGAAGCAGGTGAATCTAGACTACAAATGTAACTATTATTATTAGAATTAAGTGAACTAGAATAATTGGAATTTACTAAATTGACGTTTAAGTTGATATGATTAGACATTTGCACATGACTGTCAGTAGGAGTATTGGCAGGGTTTTCATTATATGAAACATTTCTAGCAAATGCCCGTTTTGTGGCTTCTAGGGCCCTTCTACGGCCCTTCTACATTTTTGCCTTTCACCAACAAATTCTTTTACTTTACGATTTGACATTTTTAAAGAAAAATTAAGCAATGATTAAACCTCAATTATCAGAAAAATAAACAAAAAATATTATCAAATTATAAAATAAACCTCAACTACGCTCAATTATCAGCACCAGATCCCTTCTCCATCCTCTGCTTTGCATGCTTCAACCAAGTTTTTGTCGAGTTTTCAACTTCAATCTGAGAAGTGGCAGGAGATTTGATCTGCATAGCACCTATGACAGAATATTCTGATACAGTTAATAGCTATTTATGCAACCAGTTAGGAAATGCATTTTTTTGTGTAACGAGCGGATTTCTGCGGGACGAGCGCAGCGAGTTCTGCAAAATAACGCGAGTTACACAAAATAGCATTTCCTAACATGTTGCATACAAGATTTTTTCTAATTTTTACAAGAACCTTCTCAAAAAAGAGTTTTTTAAACTTATGATATTAATAATTTAGTGAATTTTATCAAAACAAGTAGGCTTTATTCGGAACTTTTCATCACCAGTTGTGAAATATTTTTCATTACATCACCAGTTGCGTAAAATGTGCCGTTTGCCAACTACAATCGATTTTGAAAAGTCACATTTTACATGCCAAAATTAGAAAAAAATATTTTATTCTTTTTTCTAATTTTGGCATGTAAAATGTGACTTTTCAAAATCGATTGTAGTTGGCAAACGGCACATTTTACGCAACTGGTGATGTAATGAAAAATATTTCACAACTGGTGATGAAAAGTTCCGAATAAAGCCTACTTGTTTTGATAAAATTCACTAAATTATTAATATCATAAGTTTAAAAAACTCTTTTTTGAGAAGGTTCTTGTAAAAATTAGAAAAAATCTTGTATGCAACATGTTAGGAAATGCTATTTTGTGTAACTCGCGTTATTTTGCAGAACTCGCTGCGCTCGTCCCGCAGAAATCCGCTCGTTACACAAAAAAATGCATTTCCTAACTGGTTGCATAAATAGCTATTAATACAACTTACGAATAATGACAGACTTTAAAGTGTACTCCTAAATGCTCGCTTGTCGTTCCTTTGTCCAGCGAAGTTAAATAAAGCAGCTAATTTATTTGTCAGAACAAACCTAAGCATTCGGTTCACTTGTGCGGTAGTTCCAGCTCCACCTAGTGTAGATAAGTAAGCAGCCTAAAAATAACAAGAAAATATTTTTTTACTATGTAATATTTAAATAGCACTTACTAAGTCATTATGTTTCTCCTCTGTTTTCAAATAATCCTCTAAGTGTTGAAAATCAGCAATAATTTTTAAAGGAAACTCTACAGGTATATCATTTGGCAAGCTAACAACGATTACTGAGTTCCGTGATTGTTTAAGCAGGGCCTTGACTTCATTAACTTCTTCCCTCAATTTTTTTATTTCTTGAAACACTTTCTCTAAACCTTTCAATGAATAATTGGGTTTCGTAAAATTTCAAATCTAAATAAATAATGAGACATACCACTAGCGTTTATATTTGTGCTCTCAGTTAAATGGTGTACACGATCAGATTGTGCAATAAAATCTGCTCGTTCGTTTGCTCGTGTTGAAGAGTAGTCTATTTAAGAAAGCTGTCCTATACTAGGATCCCTGGCAGTAGAACTATGATCAGCTTGGGCCACCGGAAATTTTCTTTTTGATAGGCATTCGTCATCTTCTATTTGAAAATTGTGAATCAATAATAATATTAAATTGGTACTTACCAAGTCGGGCTGCAGTCGAGGTTGAGGTATGTTTGCGAAAAACTGGTGATCTTGACAGCGCTCGCGCTCTAACGGAATTTGAATGGGGTTTGTCTTCTTCGCTAGACAAGTCTGAAAAATAGTTTCTTGTTGGTTTTTTGATCCTTTTATGTTTACTAATGTCAGATTCTGATGATTGAAGATCTGAAGTATCTTCACATTTCCTCAATTTTTTTTTAGCTTTCCCAACGTCATCTGTTAAAACAATATGAAACATAAGTGAATCTACCAAACCAAATAATAAATGACCAAACATTATCTTAATACAAACAAAAATACAACACAAAAATACTATACACACCACACTCAAAAAACGATCGTTTAATTTGGCACACTTGCCAACTACGTTGATTGGGTTCTTCGGCGGAAATAAGTGCTTTGTTAAACAAATTAGATGTTTTAAATGGCGGCCAAAAGAATTCGCGCTTGAGAAGAGTAAGCCATGAGTTGTGAACTAAGACTATTGCACCGTTTTCGGAAAATTCCACACCCACATAAGCCATATTTTAGTACTTTTTATAATTACCGTAAACCTATTAATGGATACTGCAAATAGTCAAAATTTACAATTAGACTTATAGTCAGTTCATACTTTACATGTGTTAGTGCTACAGTGGCTGTTTTCCGTGGTGCAATGGACGCGAAGTCATTGCTTAAGTTTGTTGTGAGTTTGCGCTCTCGACACTTCACTTGCACTTGCGCTCGGTTCATCTAAGCAAGCCGCCACAGATCATCTCTCGTATCGATCGGGTTTTACTGACACCATTTTTATATACTATTCTCATTGTGTGAATTTGTACACGTATACTTGTTAATTTGTTCTTGCTACTCGTTGTATGTGCTCGTATATATCTTTCGATTAAAGAGTCATCGTTTGTATTCGCAAACCTCGTTTTTATTTGCCCTCTAACAGGTTATGGGCCCAGGGCGTGTCGTCAAAAACGGTTTGTAAAATATCGAGTGAAATTGTATTCGGGACTGCTTGAATTTTGTGAAAAGCGTGAACAATGAGTGCAACGAATGTAACAAGGATTGAAACCCTTAACAAGGAAAATTACGACACTTGGAAGATGCAGATGGAAGCTTTATTAGTGAAAAACGATGCATGGGGTTTTGTCTGCGGCGATTTCGGGAAACCGACTTTAACACCGGATGAGCCAAACTCAGCGGCGGCCGTACTTGCTTGGGAGAAAGGTGACAGTAAGGCAAAATCAGATATAATTTTGGCTATCAGTCCGTCCGAATTGAAACAAATTAAAGGATGTGTGACGTCGAGACACGTTTGGCTAAAACTCGAAGGAATTTATCAATCGAAAGGTCCAGCCAGGAAAGCTACGTTGTTGAAACAACTTACTTTGCAACGTATGGAAGAAGGCGGCGACGTTCGTGAACATATTAATAGATTTTTCGACGCGGTTGACAAGCTCAACGAAATGGATGTGATTGTGAATCCGGACTTGTTGGCGATTATGCTGTTATACAGTCTCCCATCCAGTTTCGAGAATTTTAGATGCGCTATCGAATCTCGGGACGAATTACCCACACCTGAAGTTCTACGCATTAAAATCACCGAAGAAAGTAACGCGAGAAAAACCGAAGTGCAACGGGGCTCACAAAACGCACTGTATACGAACAACAATTTCTATGGACGGCGTAAGAACCCGAAGAAAAACGAAAACACCGGAAGTAACGATCATTTTAATTCGGGAAAGAAAGACAATAAGGAACCTTTTAAGTATCGTTGCCATAAGTGTAGAAACATCGGACACAAAGCTGCGGATTGCAAAAGCAGAGACAATCGTCATGCATTTGCGAAAAATGCTGAAGACATTGTATTGTGCGCGTCGGAGTCGCTATATTCGAATGCAGTGAGCAAGAAATCGAGGTGGTGCTTGGATAGTGGCGCAACTTCTCACTTGTGCAACCATGAAAGTGATTTTTCGGAAATTAACTCAAAGTGCGGTAAGATAAATCTTGCGAATAACGCGTCAACAAATATCATTGCTCAAGGTCAAGCTGCGTTCACAGCTGATGTTTTCGGTGAGTTGAAAAATGTTTCTTTGAACGATACCTTGTACGTACCGGATTTACGTACGAATTTACTGTCGGTGGGAAAAATCACGCAGAATGGTTTTGAAGTCGTGTTTCGAAAAGACAATGCTTTTGTGATCGATATCAATGGAAACGTGAAACTTGTAGCAGATAAAATTGGTGCTTTGTATTACGCTCGCGAGTGCAATAAAAACGACATGGAAATTTCAACGTCAGATTCGTTTTTCGCGGCTGGTGAGTTTACCAAAACATTTGAAATCTGGCACAAACGTTTGGGTCACCTAAACGCACGCAACATGATTGAAGCCATTCAAACTGGGTCAGTCCGAGGACTTGAAGTCTTGAAATCGGCCAAACTCGAAAAAGAGGAAATTAATTGCGAGGTTTGTCTTCAGGGGAAGATGACCAGAACTCCTTTTCCAAAGCAATCAATTCGAAAGAGTGAATTGTTGGAGCTAATTCACTCGGACGTGTGCGGTCCGATGCGCATCGAATCCATGAATAAATCGCGATATTTTGTTGAATTTATTGATGACTATTCCAAATGGACTATCGTTCGTTTTCTAGAATCGAAAAGCAAAGTGCTGGAAGCTACTAAGGATTATATAGCAATGGTCGAAAATCAACGAGGTCGAAAAGTGAAATATTTTCAATCTGACAACGGGAAAGAATATACCAGTCATGATTTCGACAATTATTTAAAGAAACTCGGAATTACACGTCGTCTCACGATTCCTTACAACCCCGAACAAAACGGTATTGCAGAGAGAAAGAATCGAACTCTTTTGGACATGGCACGTTGCCTACTAATGGAATCTGGACTAGCTCCTTGTTTCTGGGCCGAAGCAGTTAATACTGCGAACTACATTAGGAATCGTTGTCCGACCAAGAGTCTTAATGGAAAAACTCCGTACGAAATATGGAACGGAAATAAACCTAACGTAAGTCACTTCAAAGTATTTGGTAGTCGTGTTTTTTGTTTGGATAGGAAACCAAATAAAGGAAAATTTGATTGTCGCTCTAAAGAAGGCGTATTTGTGGGATACTCGGAAGAATGCAAGGGATATCGAGTGTGGATACCGAACGAAAGAAAGATTGAAATCTCACGAGATGTAAAATTCATTGAGAAGTGCGAGACAAAAATTGAAGAATTTTTGGAATTTGTTCCTGAAAGTGTTGTCGAACCCGAGGAAATCGACGAAACATTGCCGTCACGATCAGTTGAAATCGAATTGAATCCCAATACGATAGCCGAAGAAATAGATGTGGAAGAACCTGCAATCGAACAAGTTGAACCGGAGCCTAATAGAAGAAGAGCGAGTGGCAGACCTCGAACAATTCGCACCGGAGCGAGGGGAAGACCTAGAAAAGAGTATAGATACATCATTGAAGAAGCCAGAAATACCGAAACTACGGAGGAGGCTTATATTTCGGAAGTTCCCAT